>OZ038379.1:83223981-83253981 GCA_964036045.1 Eutreptiella sp. 'Long Island Sound 2002' | reverse complement strand
ATATCTCACAACGAACACTAGGGCATCTGCAATATGTCCAGGTCAGGATCAGAACCTGTCCCCTCCTCTGTCCCCTCCTCTGATGTCACGTCTGCCGCCTCTCCCCTGACACCACCGGAGTCACAATGGCGATGGAAGAGTTTCCCAAACCGGACGACCAGAGATCCCAGACCAGAGATCGAACAAACCCATGCGCAAGATCCAGCACCAGAACCGGAACCGGAGCAACAAGAAGATGAAGTACAAAGGGCTCTCAGAGAATTGCTCTCAGAATCCCCAAAGTCCTCTGATGACATGCCGATGACATCCCAGGAAGGACCGTACCAAAGCCAAAATCCAGCCCCAGAGTCTCCCGACGATACGTCCCCCCAGAAAGGACTGAAACCGTACCGAGAACCAGCCCCAGCACAGAGTCCTGAACAAAGCCAGCAGCAAGCCTCCATGCAATCAGCAATCAGCAATCCTCCATCCGTTGGTATTGCCCGGGGCCAGGAGTACGTGCACATCGCCCCCCAGAATCCGTCGGATGATGATGATGATATTGCGAATCCGATCGTGCTGAGAGTACAGGATATCTCTGAAGATAATTACGACGAAATCAGTTCCATCATCAGGCGAAGACTGGGTGCCACCATTCCACACGCTGCGACAAGGCACCAATTTTGGATGGTCGAGACAACGCAAGACAATTGGCAACGAATGTGCCCGGACTCCGCGAATACCTACGAACTGCGTGTGCGTCTGGAAGAGGACGGTGATTTTTTCCGCATCAGATCCCAGCATCAGGATGGATCGCCGTACACTCAACATATCAAAGGCAAAGGAAAAGGCAAAAGTGGCCAGCCGCGTACCTCGCCCTCGACGTACTCTGCTCGTGGAGCACCTCACACGCCAGCTCGAGAGTATTTCCGCGAACACGCCCGCGAACGCTTCGATCGAGACTACAGCCCAGACCGCATGCGTGGAAGGACTCGAGAATACACCAGAGAGCCGGTGCGGGAACGAGCACAAGAATCTTATCGAGATGTCGCCCGCGAACGCCCCAGAGCACATGACAGGACACCAGCCCACGAACTCGAACGAGAATATGTGAAAGAACCTATCTCTGAGCACGCAGTGGCAGCAGCACGAGCACTCCTGCGCGAGCATGAATGGGAACTGGCACGTGAACGTGAACGTGAACGTGAACGTGAACGTGACCGAGAACGTGAACGTGAACGAGTCCTCACCCGTGCGCGTCCTGGCTCTCATGCAAGCACCGTTTCCCGAGACCCGGCTCAGGGCCCCAGCGATTACCGCCATCCTCGAGATCGCGACGTTCGCACTGAAGGTCGGATGGAACCCAGACGGTCTGCATACGCCCAACATCGTGATGAAGAAGAAGTTGACGAGCCTCCTGCCAAGCGCCGAAGGATGAGTTCCCCTGTCCCTTCTGAGTACGGCAGGTATGAACCCAGGCGAAGCCGATACCATCATGGCATTCACGAGGAACAGGCACCGGAACAGGGACCGGAACCGTCCGGCTGGGGACAGACTGGGGTTTTCCCATTCACTGGAGGCTGGGACGTGGTGGCCGAACAGCAAGAACAACAAGCACGCCCCCGACAGCAGCGATACGATCGGTTTGAGAGACAAGATCCGTATGTTCGTCACGAACAACACAGCCAGCATGAGTATCGATCTCAGAGCAACCGCAGTCCCATCAACGAACCTGCTGCGCACAGCGCTGAGCCCCACATGGCGAGCCATCTGCCTGCCTCGGACGAAGCACATGACCTGGTGTTGCGACTTCGCAACTTGTCCGACACGCTTTTTCCGACCTCGGCTTCTCGACCTCCGACCTCGGCCTCTGACGAGCATGCCCGACAGTTCACTCCCCGAGATCCCCGTGGAAAAGGAATCCCGGACGCACACGACCCGAGTGTTCCCGCGCATCGGCAGTATGGCAAAGGCAAACCTCAGTACCGCTACCCACACACCCAAGAATACCGTGGCAAAAGCGGCAAGAGCGGTGGCAAAAGCAGGAGCGGCAAGGAGAGTGAGCTGACGGTGCCGGTCACGCTGACGGTCAAGCTGCACATGGATGACCCGCGGAAGAAAGAATGACCGCGATTGACTGGACCGCCCCACTGATTGGACTGGCCAGCCGTGGACCCCAGACTGTGGTCACACAGCTACACAGCCGAATGCACCATACATGACGCCGGCATCTCAGTGCCCTGTGATCGACCCTGAGTGGGAGAATCCGAAGGATATGCCCACCTATGTCTTTCTGTTTGGGGATCGCTGCCCGAACCTGGTGCTATTGGTGACGAAAGCTTCCACCTGGAAGCATGGTGTGTTCATGTAATCCATCATCGGCTATCTGAGTGCAATACAGTCACGGGAGAAGAACTTCATCCTCACAAACACTGCACCGACCCCAGATGGTGATGAGTGGTGGGAGTTGAGGAGTTGAGGATGCAGAGAATCAGAATCAAGTCCAGATGCGTAAGAATGAAACCGAATCAATCTGTACTCACGTAAACGCAATCAGAATTCAGAATTCACTCGGAAAACAGCATGCGTGCGCACCCCATGATCCTCAAGCAATTCGCGGTGTATGCAACCAGGAGGCACCCAAGTTTCAAGTTTCAAGTTTCAAGTTTCAATTTTCTAAACCCCAATCTGGGAGCAAATGATCCGAGGACGTCCAACAGCCAAAAAAAGAATCTGATCGGATCTGTGACAATTCATGTCCCTCCACGATGTCCCTCGTACGCACGAGTCCTCGGAGAGCACAGTAACAGAAACAGTGATGCATAAATAAAATAAAATTTTTTTTTCTTTTTCTACGTTCTTCAACTCAACTTGGTGCTGCCACAATGGACGGATCAACGTGCCCGTACTGGCCATGCCAATCTATTTGCCGGGAAAGGTACAATCTCTCTCTTCACCCCCCAATCGAGCATCACCCAGCATCCGCATGCCTGACGAAAGAATGAATGTTAAGCACCCCGTCATTTTGCTATTGAACGCATCACTTCCTGATGCAAATGCTTTCCAAGCGACACTGGAATCGGATCAGTATCCCACCTGCGAAGTGGAGATGTATCACACGTCAATCATGCCACACCGGCAATTGCACTGAACCGTCCAGGATGAGTGAATCAGCAGCATCCATAATAACCTCAGCATACGGCCAAAATGCATGCACTCTCAAGTAAAATTTTCAAAATACTAACGGACTTCCCACCCGCAATATATGATCCATCTCATTGCTCTCATGCAATCATGCTGCAGCCCGCAATATATAACCCGTCTCATTGCTCTCATGCAATCATGCTGCAGCCCTTTGGACCAGCACACACGTCCACCGTGGCAACGGTGAACCCCCCGGACAGGAAGCATTGGACCCGATTCATCTGCATCCACAGACAATGTCACAAGCGCCAGAAGTTATGCAAGAAGTACATCTGCCTGTGCCCTTCTGCCCGTCTGCCCCTCTGCCCAGAGATGATAAATCATCAACCTGGAGATTCACATCAGAATCAATAACTGCCATGAACATACCAGTAATGTCAAGGTTCTGCATACTACACCCAGCCCTCATTTTTATGCTGCGCTTGAACAAATAATAGAACAAACACGTGCAATAACCATACTTAATTCGCCTCATGCCATGTACGTGGTCCGGAACAAGAGTGACCCGCCAACTGCAATTATCAGAACAAATAGTGGAACAGGAATTCCCCAGTCCTCCCTACAACACTCAATGAAGGAGAACAATCAAGAATGGTGCATGATACATGGTCTCCTCTTCAAGAATGCAGATCAACAATCCGCCCAGAGTATACGCATCACATGGTCAGGAAAAGAGTGGAATTCAAACGAAACATCTAGATCAATCGTGGATACGATCACACAGAGAGCAAAGTATCTGAAGAGACTAGGAAGAAGATGACGGTGGCCTCCTCAGGTCCAGAGAAAGAACCAGCTCAAATAATCAGATTCAGTAGGACACCCCACACCAAGACCACATGGAAATCTCAAGGCCAAAATCACAACGTACCATTCTGTAACCTGCAGTGTCCCATCACACCAAGGAGTGATGAATCCTGTTCCAACGATATTACATGTTCTCACACCCCACCCCACAATCTCTCACGCGTGCACTGCCCGAGCACTGCCCGAGATTCTGAACACGGCGCCCAACCAACATTCTTCGCCATGTTGTCCCTGCAGAAGGAGCAGATTAGAACAGGTATGATAACTCTGCATGCCACAGATGACTTGCACATCAGAAAAAAAAAAAAATTTTTTTTCTCCCCAAACACACTCAGCATCCAAAGTCATATCGAATCTTTCTTATTCAAAGACAAACAGACAAGGTAAAGCCCTCTCCACACAGCAGCACACACTCCCGGACCCCATGCAAGTATCAAGGCACGAAGGGAAATCGAATAAAGCACTAGCCCTAATCCAGAAGGAGGGCACAGGAACAAGATGCAAAGATCGCAACCAGGTACGTGCACGCTGCAAGTGATCACAGTTTGCTCAACAACAATTTAACGAATAGGGAAGGATCCACAGACCATCAAAAGTGCATGACTGTACATGTGCTCACGCAGAAGTCAATGCAACATGCAACATTCTCCTCACGTAGTGCCGTTAACAGTGAACCACGCCCCTCCAAAGAACTCACTTCCAGATATCAGATATGCATGCCTTCAATGTCAATCAGTATTCTCTGAAAGAATCTGATCATGAACTCCGAAGAATTCATTGCTCTTGCTCCAGAACGACAGCGTGCGAACGTTGATCCCACAACCGCAGGGTACTTCACCAGAATTTACTACTCAGATGGGGACCTCAAAGCAGTGGTGACACACTGGCCGTCCAAAGTAGAAGTATCAGAAGTATCGATGACCACCAGCCTTGCGACATGTTTCGGAATGTTCGCCTCCTTAATGCGCGCATCGATCTCCGAGGAAGACTTGACTCTACTGGGTGCAGAATTTCCGGATTACATGTGGCTTACAATCAAGGACCTGACAATGCAGACTCAAGAATGGCTCAAGAATGCGTCCAACGAAGAATGGTGTGACATCCTGGACAGAATGTCGCATTATCTGGAATCAGAAAATGCCAAAGAAAAGTTCGATAAACTCATCAACGAGGATCCATACAACTTTCATCGGTTGCTGGAGGCAGACGGCAAACTTATCGAAGGAGACAAGCAACTGTCGGAATCCACTTTCTGGCTATTCTATTGGGCAGCCCTATATGCAGCATGGGCCACTTCTCAACACAAGCTGCCCCCATGGTCCCCGAACTTTATCGATGGCAAGCCGCACAAACAAGCCATGTCTGACCAGTCATTGAGGGCCAGTATCACCACTACACTTCGCTCCCTGAAACCAGGCACAACCCAACCCAAAGGAAATCGTGCCGGCTCACAACAACGTGCTCCATCCCCCGGAGGGCAATCTCCATCCCGTGTTCAATCCCCTCGAAGAAACCCTCCACCGCCCATTATCAATCTGGATGCTCATCTTGATGTGCCACTGGAAGCTCTATCAGCAGCAAAGAATCGAAGAACACCAGCCATCAAACCCCCATCAATTCCATCAACAGCGGACCTGATGCCCCACTCAGGTCCAAGGGACTATGAACCTCCCAAGAGATACTCCACAGATCACAACAAATTTGCTTTCAACAAAGTCAGCCGATCCTACGTACCCAGAAATCAGCCAGGCCCCTCATTCCAAGATCAAAGAATGCCTGGACTACTTCCCCCTTCACAAGCTGCAACCAATGACACCTACGCCAACTTTGAAGACATCATAACCAAAGTACAAGAAAAATGCGAAGCACTGGATGACAGTGACTGCGAAGTTGCAGCACGTCAGCTGTACATGCGCCTCCTACCAGTCAAAGCGGCTGCAAAAATCCTCAACTTCTTCCAAAAGGCACAAAAGTGCAAGCAACTCGGGGCCATACTCAAAGCCCACATGTGTGCCCTATCGAGCGACATCCCAGCAGTAACTCAGGCCCTGCAAGATTGGTTGAGATTTATGCAAGGACGAACTGTCGGCTCTTCCCCTGAGACCGGCAAAAGAATCAGCGAATTAAAGAAAATGTGGCAATCCATCCCTCAAGATGCAGATTGGACCATGTCGGCGACGATGCTGGCTTTTTCATTTCATACCGAAGAGAACACCCGATTGAGTCTGATGTCCGCTCAAACCGCAGCCCAGTGGTGGAACGCAGTAATAAGAAATCTTGCCACCACCACCAACGTCGCAGACTTCGACACGGTGCAGATTGAACTAGAGAATCTAGGTGCCACAGTGAATGTGCAAACTCCAGACTGGATCAACCAATGGATGGTTCCGGAAGATGAGAATCCTCACCACTCAGTCACCACAGCTCCACAGCCAACTCAACCCCTTACAGCAGCTACCCAATACCAGCCACAAACCCCAACCCCGATGCCATCTCAACAACATCAACAGTATCAGCAATACCAACAAAATCCCCCACAAAGATCAAGCGCATCGCATATGCAACCCACAACACCCAAGAACTCACTGCTGCCTCTCCCCCCAACGAATCAACCCCCAGAACCACCCGTGCAGCAACCACCTCAATACCCTCAGCATCAAGGTCAAGGAGTTACGCTGATGATTACCCAAATCAAAGATGTGCCGTACAAGGACCTTGAGAACGAGATCGAGAAGCACTTCGGATTAAATTCAGGGCTACAACCTGCAGCCATCCACAAGGGATTCTGGTTCCTCAACAGTGTGAATCCCCATGCATGGAATGCCCTAGCACAGGGCAAAGAAAAAGTATGGCTTCACATCGGCAACAACAAGTACATTGGAGTACGGTCAAAGAATGAATTTGGAGATCCATATGAACCACCCAATCCAGCGAAAAGAAGGAAGACAGAATCAACAGGCAAACCAGCACAAGCCACGGGGGCCCCGCCACCACCCCCACCTGCAGCAACACCAGGAATTGTTCCAGGACACCAGTACAACCCATATCCACCTCAGAGTCCTATGTACCCATGGTACCCTCCTCATCATCCACCCATGCCCCACATGCAGCCAACATTCTCTCACTACCAACCACACCTATACGAGAACATGCACCCTATGGCTCATCCAACACCGGATCACCAACGTCCAGCAGCGGAAACAGCCCGTATCACTGCTCCACAGTCGCAGAATCGAGCAGCACGCTCATCCTCGCCACGAAGAGAAGACTTGCCTCCAGCCCAAATTACGCCGTCCAGTGCCACTATCCCGGCGGCACCCGGAGTAACGCAGGAGAAGAAATGAATCCCCCTCGCCCTCCCCAAATCCACATCGTGCTCTGCACTAATCATACGTTACACGGATAACTTGCTACCACACGGTTCACTCAGCAAGAGAACCGCTGATGCATCCCTGACAGACTTACACAACTGGTCCACCAAATGCTCAACAGATCTCAATCATGACCCCCTCCAGCCACCATCTCAAAACACCAGAGCAAACCCAGAACACACCACCCTACTACATGTATGTACACGATGTGGAACTCCAGCTTCACAGGAGACAACAGCCCTTTGCAACTGCCCCAACCCAGCACTGTATGGCATACCCTGTCATCAAGCAACCCCAGAAGAAGAGGCAGCAGCCGAGCTGCTGTATCGCATCACAAGAATCCCCAATCTAGAAGGAGTACCCCCGGCAGTAGTGCTCCGTCAGACTCGAATCATCCATGCATGGCTTCAAGCATACATGGAATCAGAGACCCAGTACAACAAGACTTTCACCCCGTCCTACCCAATAGTGTCCTGCGACTCTGTCCTACTCCTCTGGTGCCAGACAATCATCCCACCTGATGCCCGACTCTTTCGACAAAGAACACGGGTACAACAATTCCAATCTCAAGGCGGATACATCATGATCTGCGCCCAAGAATACGACCCAAAGGACACAATTTCATGGTCAGACGGCCCGGAATGTCGTCAATGTGGAAAACTGTCAGGCTACCACATGAAGCTGCATCTGACAACCCCCCATCAACAGAATCAGCCCCGCATCAGTGCCTGCTGGCACCTTCCCAAGCAAGAAAGTATTTCAGCTGAAATGGCGACACACAGCATTATACACTTGGGAACATTCAGGCTCGAAGGAGTTTTCCCGATCACCGACAGCAGAATGTGGCCATGCAAACCCTCCCTTCCCAATGATGTTCACCCGCACATTCAACGTGCATATGCACAAATGCACCAAGAATTCAGCACCATGATACCACCTGCGACCAACCCAAACATCCCAGAGTGGGTGGACTTACAGATCATGGGCATCAATTGCGGAAGCCTCGAGAAGAAGCTGCATCAGCTGTACTGTTACCTAATCCTGGGAATGCCGGACATCGTCTGTCTTCAAGAAACGTGGGCTCTCATGCCCGAAGGATGGCTCAACGGACTCCCCTATCAACACGTTGCCTCAGATCCATACAAAGGCGGCGGCCTGGTCATCCTGGTGCACACGAGAAGACTCTCGAAAAAGAAATGGAAGACAGATGTCAGAAAGCACTCCCTCTGCGCCCACATTAACCCAGGACTACCGAATTCCATAGCGGTAGCATCAGTCCACTTCCCTCCCGGCATTTGCCCAATCAGCAGAGAAGAACACAGCAAGGCTGTGGCATCATTCCTCTCAAACGCAAAAGCAACAATCACATTCATACAGGGAGATCTGAATGACGACGTTATGCGCAGCAAGCGTGGCTGGCTCAAGAAAACACTCTCGAAAGAATGGAAAGAATTCAACTGTCCGTACGCTACAGGTCACCCCACCAATCAAGTGCTGACTAAAAAAGGACTCTCAGAGAAAGAAATCGATTGGATGTTCACCCACAACAGTACTCCATGTGTAGCGTGCACCAGAGACCAACTGCCAGGCCTCAGTTCTCACCGAGTGCAGCAGTACTTCCTGGTGATAGACAGCGATCAGATGAAGCCGGCAGATCCATCTCAACGCAGGTACGACTTCCGGCACCTGAACCAGAAAGAATTTCAAGAGATAGCGAACATCTGCTCGCTGTTATTCGCATGGGCCAACATTACAGAATGGTCTCCCACAGCCGTCATGCACATGTACTTCCTGGTGATGGATTGTATAATTCCCCGCAGAAAATCACACCTCTCCCTGACGGTGGCAGATGCCAAAGCAATGGCGGCTGCACTTCAAGCACATGATGGAAGAAATTCTGTGGCAGTTACCCAGTGGTGGGAAAACCGAAACAACAAGGCCATGGCGTCCAAGCTGCATATCCCACTGGAAAAACTGCAGGGAGTATCCATTACATCCGCAACAACTCATGCCATCAAACTCAAAAAGAACAAATTCCAAGTCGTGGACCAAATCAGTGCTGATGGCAAGTATTTTCCACAGGAGAAAGAAGAATTTCAGGAAGAGATGCTGCGTCAAGCCAAGGAATTGTACAGCGGGCGTCCGGGAATCCGATTAGATTATGAGCACCTCAAGAAAGGCATGAAATTGGACACGGACCAACCTGAAGATACAGTTGACTTCATCGCCCACATGAACAGACTCCAAAGAACCCGAACAGGCATTCCCATCGACGATGCAGCAGGTCAAACTCCGAATTTCCATGAACTCACTGCACTAGTCGGTCGCTCATTGTCAGAAGCCACCTCACTGGAGCAGCTTCCCCATGCTCTGGTGAGTCTCCTAGACGGATTCAGTCTGCTGCTCATCTCCACACTGGTGACCTGGCACCAGTCTAAAAACCCTCAGGATGGTAGCTGTGGGACAGATTGCCCACACGCACTGCCACGCTCGAAGCCAGTCGTGATACGTCTCGATTTCTTGTGCGTCTTCCCTGTGTCAGGCCGGGCCCACCCCGCCCGCCAACCGTCCAGGACCCCTCCCTGGGCCAGAGATGCAGTCCTGTGGGGGACAGATGCACATACGTGGCCTCCCCCCGACCGCCAGACGCCAACGTGGCGCCTGCCCCGACAGCTCTGCGCCGACATGGCGCGGGCTCAGTGGCAGGGCACCATCGTGGTGCCGCGAACGTACCCGTGCGCCGTCGTGGCGCGGCCTTCTGGGCAGAGCGCCGTCGTCGCGCGGCCTTCTCGGCAGAGCGCCGCCGCGGCGCCGCCCAAACAGTCCAACGCCAACGTGGCGCCACTTCAGTGGCAGCACACCACCGTGGTGCAGCCAACACGCACGTGTGCCGCCGTGGCGCAGTGTTCGGGGCACGGCGCCGTCGTGGCACTGCCCGGACAGCCCTATGCCTCCATGGCGCCAGTTCAGTGGCAGAGCGCCATTGTGGTGCCGCCAACGTACACGTGCGCCATAGTGGCGCAATCCTCAGGGCAGAACGCCACCGCGGCGCTGCCCAGCCAGCCCTGCGCCGACGTGGCGCCAGTTCAGTGACGTGGCACCACCGTGGTGCAATCAACGTGCACGTGCGCCGTCGTGGCGCAACCTTCAGGGCAGAGCGCCGACGTGGCGCTGCCCAAACGGTCTTCGTGCGCCAGCCTCGCCATGGTGTGTCCTCCAGGCCAATACTCGAGGCACCATGGCGGGGTCTGCACCTGGCGCTCCGCCAACCCCCGTGACACCCCGTGCAGAGGTGACGTGTCATCGGCGGTACTCACCGCCTCACGTGCCATTGACGAACGTCGCCGTCTCGCTCGGGCACCATCGTGGTGCCATTTTCTCGGTCACGTGCCGTCTCGGTACACGTATCGTGGGGCAAGTCGTTTGGGCTCGGCCTTTGCGGCCGGGCGTCGTCGGTGACCTCCACGGCGGTGCACCACCGTGGTGCTATGGCCGTGACGCACGTCCCGCACTCACAGAACCCGGGGGTACCCAGGCCACCGGCGGTGCGCGTGATCGTGTAGCGTGACCGTACTCGCGACGCCGGCGGTACTCAGCCCACCGGCAGTGCGCATAGTCGTGCTGGGCCGCGTTCTATTTAGCCCGGCGGCGTTTTCAAGTCGGAGGTGATGCCCCGGGAGACCCACATCTTCCGTGCCCGTTGATCTTGGAACGCTTACTCGGGTGGATCCAGGACAGGTCGGAGCGGTTGGTGGCCGGGACCGGAGAGCAGATCGGGCCGTAGTGTTGTCGTACACCGACGTTGTGACCCAGACGGCCTGCTGGGAGGAGCGTTCTCAGGTGTGCGACGAGATTCGTCTTGCTCTAGCGGAGGTAAGACGGAGGACTCCCTCGGCAGAGCCTGCGTTTGGCCCCCGAGGGACGACGCCAAGGCTCACCGTACGTGGGACCGCGGCAGGCGCTCCTCCTCCTCCTCCTCCTCCTCCTCCACACTGCTCGCAGCATTTGCTAACGGCAGTCACTGTCCACTTTTATGTGCAGTACTTCACCTATGTCTAAAGAAGAAAAAACCCTCCTGGCTCATTCCCAATAGCAGACCCATTCTGCTTGAACCCTACCTACGCCGTCTCGAATCCAGCAACGTATTCCTACGTCAACAAGAGCGCTCAGAATGGTTCCAATGGACACCCCCATCTCACTATGCCTACAGAAAGCAGTTATCACCCCAGATGTGCGCGATCACCTGCAGATGGCTCACATGGTGGTATGCCCACACCAACGGTAAGGTGTTCATTATCGACTGGGATGAGAGCAATGCCTTTTGCAACACCATCAGACACGACATGGACAAACTATTCCCCAGAGAAGCGCTTCAAGTAGAACGCTGGGCAGAACAGTTCTTTGGATCCTTCCGTATCTATGTTGTCTCACCATTTGGACTGACAGAACCATACTGCATGCGCCACGGAGGATCGCAAGGTGACTCCATGGGAGTGGGCCTATACGCAACCACCACCTGTGCCAGGACCAGGTTTCACAACGGAGTCCTGAGTCAACAGCGCAACCCATCAGACCTCTCCAGCAGAGCACCAGAACATGCCTTCAAATGCCTCCCTGCCCCGTGGAACAGCAGCATCAAAGTACTGGAGATTGTATACAGCGACGACCGCAGAGGATTCACCTCTACCTTGGAAGACGCTGCCCACATGTTCCATGTTTACAGTCAAGGATGCTGGTCGACAGGAGGTTCTTCTCAATGCAGGAAAGTGCAGATATTTGGAGTAGAACCCAAGAACCCGAGAGAACTAAAGTACATCGAGGACACGGTGGACACGATGCAAGACAAATTCAATCTGCAATGCTCAGGCCTAAAAATGACAGGGATACCTCTTCTGCCCAATGAGCAGCCGCAAACGGCCATTGATAAATTCACCACACGCCTCAGAGTACTGCAAGGATCACTAGGGAGACTCCAACCCTCACTGATACTAGTTCTCCGAATTCTCGTCACGTACACAATCTCAGTGGTAGACTACGTCTTCTCTGCCATCCCAGCACGAGCAGAACAAGTACAACCCCAGCAGATACAGATCAAAAGAATAGCCTGCAAAACGCTCTGCATCCCGGTGCGCACCCCCAACAAGATGCTATGGGCCAGCATAGACGATCTAGGCTTTGCAGTCCCCCACATCTTCACCCGCCTCCAGCTGCAATACATCAAGGGTCTCTTCTCTGCGTGTAACAGCAGAAGCACCTACACCAGGGAAACCATCCGCACCATCATGCTGTACCCGTCACAGCAAGTGCCAACCCACCCAGACTGGATCACAGCGCGACAATGGATGGCCAGCTACGGCATCTCATTCCACTTACCGTACGACCTTACAGAATCTCCAATTGCAATCGAAGTAATCCACTCTCCAAGAGGCGGAATCATCCTGATGTCTGATGGGGCCAAGAAAGAAGATGATCATGCATGGTCAGCGCTGGTGATTGATGAGCAAGGAGTAGCCATAAGAGCATATTCCAATGTGCTATGTAAAGGCGGCAGCAGCTGGGTGGCAGAGTGGTGCGGCAAATTTCTGGCCTATCTACTACTGGAAAAGTACGACATCAACCCACATCAAGTGCTTGGAGCCATCTCGGACAATCTTGCAGCAATGCACGGAGGAGATGGGGGCAAACCCTCCAAATGTGCCTGGATAGACGGCTACCGGCGTCAATACGCCACATTCCTGAGTGAGAACCACGTACAAGAATTCTATATCCCAGCCCAGCACAACACCAAAAGCAAGACACAAGTCGCGCTATGGCAGAAGGACACTGACGACACGGCCAAGCATGCCCTGAAGAATGCAATAGCAGGACAAGTACCCATGCCAGAATCACTAGACGACACGATGCTCTGCTTTCATCATGGCACACTTGCAGCTAACGTGGTACATGTTCTAGATGAAGCCTACAACAGCTCCCTACGCCCAGACTTTCATCTCGGAGATCCCAAAAGCAAAGTAGTATGGCGCAGAGGAGTCACTCAAGGAAAGTATACGAACGAAGGGCTCACGGTGGCCTACTGGATACGAACCATACCGTACTGTCATGAAGGAACGAAAGAAGAATTCTCTTGTGCTTTCTGCCGCTCTTTGGACACAGGATGGGGCACACACATGCAATGGTCATGCCTAACTCTTCCCATGCTATGTATGTGGTCATTCACAGAAGTTGCTCACCATCTAGCAGCACTGGGACACACAGTAGAATGGAAATCCCCAGCCCACTTTGCAACACATCAAGAAGGAGAACAACAAGAATGGGGCTTGGTACCAGGTTTCCTCATTGAAAACGCAGATCAATGGTCCACACTGAGTACATGCATCACATGGTCAGGAATAGTGCTGCGATCAAAAGAAGCTTCTCTATCAACCGAGGAGGCGGTCATCCTGAGTGCAAAGTATTTGAATGGGCTGGAAAGAAGACGACGCTGGCCTCCACTGATCCGGAGAGAGAACCTACTGAAGGAATCAAATCCAGTAGGATGGCCAATGCTCAGCCCGCAATGGAATCTCTGCGTCATTGCGGCAGCATACAATTTTGTGGGCCGCAGTGCACAACCTCATCAGGAAGCGTTAAACCCAGTCCCTCTGAATCTACTTCCTCCCTCACTCAACCCCACATCCTTCCATGCGTGCATTGCCTGCCCCAGACCTGAACATGATCCTCGAGCAGTATACATCTCCATGATGTCCCCGCAGAGCGAGCAAATCAGAACCAGCATGATAACTTTTCGTGCCACAGATGAATTGTACATCATGTTCAGCAGAGAGCTGCTTATCTCTCTAGCACCCAAACTCACGCTTGTCCTGCTACAAGACGAATGGCCATGTAATCTACACGATCAACGACACGACCCTGAGCCGCCACCTCCCAATTGGGATGAAGTCTCATCTTCCGCCAGCGAATCTGCCCTAGAGTCAATCCTAGAATCTGACGACTCGGAGTACTGGGACTCAGAGTAAAGAAACTCACTCCGCGAATGAATTCATGCTTGGTCCCTTCCTCCGCTCTAACCCATCTCTTGCTAACCAATGCTGCTCCACCCACTGATCTGAAAAAGAACTCATGTCCTCAAGACCTGTGAAAGAATTCGAGCGCAAGTGTGTCAAAGAATCAGGGTCAAGATCCTGCATGTCAAAGAAAAGTTGCAACCCCATCCGATTCATCTCTTTCGTTGCCGATTGATGAAAGTACCAAAGAATTGGAAATGTGCTCTCCGCTGTTGCAACCCCACCTGATTCAACCCACTGTGTGCTAACCTCACAGAGTCCGTGCCGATAGACGATGCCCCCAGCACGAATGTACCAATGAACCTGACATGCTAAATGCTCAAAAAGCATGACACCACCATCAGAGTTGTCCACTCCCCACTCCACAAGCCAGCCGACCCACTCCAGTGACAGATACAGGTGCAGAAAGAATGCCTCCCATGTGCCCATCCTCCTCCTGATGCAAACTCCCATTGCTAACCGGCATGCTGTCCCACAAACTCAAAAACAACACAAGTGCCTGATGCCCTCAAGCCCTGTGAAAGAATTAAGCACAAGTGAGTCAAAGAATCAGGGACAGAATCTTGCATGCCAAAAAAATGTTGCAACCCCATCCGATTCATCTCACCCATTGTCGATTGACGCCGGAGATCCTCTACAGGTATCAACACACCCAAGTCCGATGAAAAGATTGTGCACAAAAGTATCAAAGAACTGGAAATGTGCTCTCCACTATCAAAAGAAATGTTGCAACTCCACCTGATTTGACCCACTGCATGCCATTCTCACAGAGTCAATGCCAATAGACGATGCCCTCAGAACGAATGTGCCAATGTACCAGACTCACCTCCGTCAGAATCTGATTCGTCCACTCCCTACTCCATAGACCCGTCGACACACTCCAGTGATAGAAACAGATGCTGAAAGAATGTCTCTCATGTCCCTCCCGTCTTCTCTCTGATGCAATCACCATCTGCCAATCGCCAAACTGACCCACTAACTCAAAAACAATACAAGCGCCTGATTCAAACCTCGAAGAATGACAGACGATGCTCATACGCTCACATGCATTCAATGTTCAATGTGCAATGCGTGCGATGCTTCCTGACATGTCATGCCCCTAATCCTCAATGCATCAATCGAAAGCAGGCAAAACCCCCCATCCTTCTCTCAACCCCAATATACATGCTCAGACTAAGACCCACCGCCCATCCATAAGAAAGCTAAAGCAGCATGATGTGAATCGAGTGTGGTAATGAATAATGCACAATGTCATGCCAAAAAAAAAAAAAAAAAAGCTCACATGCTCACATGCCTTCAATATTCAATGTGCAATGCATGCGATGCTTCCTGACATGTCATGCCCCTGATCCTCAATGCATCAATCGAAAGCAGGTAAAATCCCCTATCCTTCTCTCAACCCCAATATACATGCTCAGACTATGACCCACCGCCCATCCATAAGAAAGCAAAAGCAGCATGATGTGAATCGAGTGTGAAAATAAATAATGCACAAAAAAAAAAAAAATCCCCTACAGAGTAACAACCCGAGCACCAAACCATGACCACTGACTGTATGCAGCAAAACTCAATCACCCAGAAGCATACTCACCCACCCCAAGAAATACCTATCACCCAACATCAAACACAGCCACAGCGCCAATCACAGGGCCACAGCGCCAAACACAGGGCCACAGTGCCAAACATAGGGCTACAGTGCCAAACACAGCGCCACAGCGCCAATCACACGGCCAACACCCAAATCCGAATCCAAATACGAACCCACAAAGGTCCGCAGACCGCGTGCTTGCCCTGATCAAAACCCGAATCTGAATTCCCAACCAACAAGGTCCGCAGACCACGTGCTTGCCCTGATCAAAACCCGAGTCTGAATTCCCAACCAAAAAGGTCCGCAGACCACGTGCTTCGCAGACCACGTGCTTGCCCTGATCAAAACTCTAATCTGAATTAATCACTGGCAAAAGCAGCGGGCAAGCCACCCCGCGGCCGCCTAAAGGGGCCAGTACGAGGTACGGGGGCCGGCGGTGGGGGTGCGTAGTCCTCCCGAGCGCGTGGCACATATAGCTCACGCCGTCATACGGGAGGTGACTGCCATTCTCCCTTGGGGAATACCTCCCTAAACATACACCGCTCAGACAATAACAATAACAATAACACACACACACACACACACACACACACACACACACACACACACACACACACACACACACACACACACACACACACACACACACACACACACACACACACACACACACACACACACACACACACACACACACACACACACACACACACACACACACACACACACACACACACACACACACACACACACACACACACACACACACACACACACACACACACACACACACACACACACACACACACACACACACACACACACACACACACACACACACACACACACACACACACACACACACACACACACACACACACACACACACACACACACACACACACACACACACACACACACACACACACACACACACACACACACACACACACACACACACACACACACACACACACACACACACACACACACACACACACACACACACACACACACACACACACACACACACACACACACACACACACACACACACACACACACACACCCACACACACACACACACACACACACACACACACACACACACACACACACACACACACACACACACACACACACACACACACACACACACACACACTCACAAACACACACACACACACAACTGGGGGTGGCGGGGGGCAGTCCAATGGCAGTTGTTGTCTGTGGACTGTCCTGTTGTTCCTGCCACTTCCCGCCAGGCCGGCCCAAGTATGGCTCCTGGCGCCGGTGGGGCAATCGCTCAAAGTTGCGAGCGGTGTGTGCAGAAAACCGGTGGAGCCATAATCTCTTCTCGTAAGGTAAGGTACTGTTCAGTTATCTCTCAGTTACAGTTCAACTCTCCATGCATGCCGGAGAACTGGTTCGGTGCCAGCTCCATGTGCTTGTTAATAAGTGCAATCGATCACCACAAAACTATGCTACCATCACGTACCTGCTGCCATATGATTCCTGATGACAACAAAAACTCTCAGAGAACACAATCCAAGCCCCCAAATCTCAGAGAATTTCGATCATATCCTAAGATTTCGTGCATATAAGGAGAACCGGTTCTGTAGCAGCCCCCTGTGCTTGCTGCCTCATAATATCTGATGAAAAGAAAGAACTCTCAGTGAAATTAATCGTGCTTTATCAAACATCCTGTGCGCGTCAGGAGAACTGGCACGGTGCCAGCTCCTAGTGCTTGCTGCCTCATACATTCTGATGATAAGAAAAAACTCTCTGAGACATAAATCGTGCCTCGTCAGAAATCCCGTGCGTGTCTGGAGAACTGGTACGGTGCCAGCTCCTTGTGCCTGCTGCCCCATAAATTCTGATGAAAAGAAAGAACTCTCCGAGAATTCAATCATGCCTCGTCAAAAATCCCGTGCGTATGCGTGTCTGGAGAACTGGTACGGTGCCAGCTCCTTGTGCTTGCTGCATCATAACTCCTAATGAAAACAAAGAACTCTCCGAGAATTCAATCGTGCCTTGTCAAAAATCCCGTGCATGTCTGGAGAACTGGTACGGTGCCAGCTCCTTGTGCTTGCTGCCTCATACATTCTGATGATAACAAAAAACTCTCCGAGACATAAATCGTGCCTCGTCAGAAATCCCGTGCGTGTCTGGAGAACTGGTACGGTGCCAGCTCCTTGTGCCTGCTGCCTCAGAAATTCTGATGAAAAGAAAGAACTCTCCGAGACTTCAATCATGCCTCGTCAAAAATCCCATGCGTATGCGTGTCTGGAGAACTGGTACGGTGCCAGCTCCTTGTGCTTGCTGCCTCATAATTCCTAAAAAAAAAAAAGAAAGAAAGAACTCTCCGAGAATTCGATCGTACCTCGTCAAAAATCCCGTGCGTGTCTGGAGAACTGGTACGGTGCCAGCTCCTTGTGCTCGCTGCCACATACCACAGACAAAAGTCCTCATTCATCCAATATCTCACAACGAACACTAGGGCATCTGCAATATGTCCAGGTCAGGATCAGAACCTGTCCCCTCCTCTGTCCCCTCCTCTGATGCCACGTCTGCCGCCTCTCCTCTGACACCACTGGAGCCACAATGGCGATGGAGGAGTTTCCCAAATCTGACGACCAGAGATCCCAGACCAGAGATTGAACAAACCCATGCGCAAGATCCAGCACCAGAATCTGAACCGGAGCAACAAGAAGATGAAGTACAAAGGGCTCTCCGAGAATTGCTATCAGAATCCCCAAAGTCCTCCGATCACATGCTCTCCCAGGAAGGACCGAACCAGAGCCAAGATCCAGCCCCAGAGTCTCCCGACTATATGTCCTCCCAGAAAGGACTGAAACCGTACCAAGAACCAGCCCCAGCACAGAGTCCTGAACAAAGCCATCAGCAAGCCTCCATGCAAGGTATTACCCGGGGCCAGGAGTATGTGCACATCGCCCCCCAGAATCTGTCGGATGATGATGATGATATCGCGAATCCGATCGTGCTGAGAGTACAGGACATCTCGGAAGACAATTACTACGAAATCAGTTCCATCATCAGGCGAAGACTGGGTGCCATCATTCCACAGGCTGCGACAAGGCACCAATTTTGGATGGTCGAGACGACGCAAGAAGATTGGCAACGAATGTGCCCGGACTCCGCGAATACTTACGAACTGCGTGTGCAACTCGAAGAGGACGGTGATTTTTTCCGCATCAGATCCCAGCATCAGGATGGATCGCCGTACACTCAACATATCAAAGGCAAAGGAAAAGGCAAGAGTGGCCTGCCGCGTACCTCGCCCTCGACGTACTCTGCTCGTGGAGCACCCCACATGCCAGCTCGAGAGTATTTTCGCGAACACGCCCGCGAACGCTTCGATCGAGACTACAGCCCAGACCGCATGCGTGGAAAGACTCGAGAATACACCAGAGAACCGGTGCGGGAACGTGCACATGAATCCTCTCGAGATGTCGTCCGCGAGCGCCCCAGAGCACATGACAGGGCACCAGCTCACGAACTCGAGCGAGAATATGTGAAAGAACCTATCTCTGAGCACGCAGTGGAAGCAGCACGAGCACTCCTGCGCGAGCATGAACGGGAACTGGCACGTGAACGTGAACGTGAACGTGAACGTGAACGTAACCGAGAACGTGAACGTGAACGAGTCCTCACCCGTGCGCGTCCTGGCTCTCATGCAAGCACCGTTTCCCGAGACCCGGCTCATGGCCCCAGCGATTACCGCCATCCTCGAGATCGCGACGTTCGCACTGAAGGTCGGATGGAATCCAGACGGTCTGCATACGCCCAACATCGTGATGAAGAAGAAGTTGACGAGCCCTCTTCCCAAGCACCGAAGGATGAGTCCCCCTGTCCCTTCTGAGTACGGCAGGTATGAACCCAGGCGAAGCCGATACGATCACGGAGTTCACGAGGAACAGGCACCGGAACAGGGAGCGGAACCGTCCGGCTGGGGACAGGCTGGGGTTTTCCCATTCACTGGAGGCTGGGACGTGGTGGCCGGACAGCAAGGACAACAGGCACGCCCCCGACAGCAGCGATACGATCGGTTTGACAGACAAGATCCGTATGCTCGGCACGAACAGCACAGCCAGCATGAGTATCGATCTCAGAGCAACCGCAGTCCCATCAACGAACCTGCTGCGCACAGCGCTGAGCCTCACATGGCGAGCCATCTGCCTGCCTCGGACGAAGCACATGACTTGGTGTTGCGACTCCACAACTTGTCCGACACGCTTTTTCCGACCTCGGCCACTGCTTCTGATGAGCATGCCCGACAGTTCACTCCCCGAGATCCCCGTGGAAAAGGAATCCCGGACGCACGCGACCCGAGTGTTCCCGCGTATCGGCAGTATGGCAAAGGCAAACCTCAGTACCGCTACCCCCATACCCAAGAGTACCGTGGCAAAAGCGGCAAGAGCAGTGGCAAAGGCCGGAGCGGAAAGGAAAGTGAGCTGACGGTGCCGGTCACGCTGACGGTCAAGCTGCACATGGATGACCCGCAGAAGAAAGAATGACCGCGATTGATTGGACCACCCCACTGATTGGACTGGCCAGCCGTGGACCCCAGACTGTGGTCGCAAGGCTACACAGCCGAATGCGCCATACATGACGCATGCATCTCAGTGCCCTGTGATCGACCCTGAGTGGGAGAATCCGAAGGATGTGCCCATCTGTGTCTTTCTGTTTGGGGATCGCTGCCCGAACCTGGTGCTATTGGTGACGGAAGCTTCCACCTGGAAGCATGGTGTGTTCATGGGATCCATCATCGGCTATCCGAGTGCAATACAGTCATGCACTGGAGAAGAACTTCATCCTCACAAACGCTGCGCTGATCCCAGATGGTGATGAGTGGTGGGAGTTGAGGAGTTGAGGATGCAGAGAATCACAACAAGTCCAGATGCGTAAGAAAGAAACCGAATCAATCTGTGCTCATGTAAATGCAATCAGAATTCAGAATTCGCTCAGAATTCAGCATGCGTGCGCACCCCATGATCCTCAAGCAATTCGCGGTGTATGCAACCAGGAGGCACCCAAGTTTCATGTTTCTAAACCCCAATCTGGGAGCAAATGATCCGAGGACATCCAACAGCCGAAAAAAGAATCTGATCGGATCTGTGACAATTCATGTCCCTCCACATATCAGAATCTCGTACGCACGAGTCCTCAGAGAACACAGTAACAGAAACAGTGATGCATAAATTTTTTTTTGCGTCCATCAACTCAACTTGGTGCTGCCACAATGGACGGATCAACCTGCCCGTACTGGCCATGCCAGTCTATTTGCCGGGAAAGGTACAATCTTTCTCTCCACCCCCCAATCGAGCATCACCCAGCATCCGCATACCTGACGAAAGAATGAATGTTGAGCACCCCCTCATTTTTGCTATTGAACGCATCACTTCCAGATGCAAATGCTTTCCAAGCGACACTGGAATGGGATCAGTATCCCACCTGCGAAGTGGAGATGTATCACACGTCAATCATGCCACACCTGCAATTGCACTGCCGCTCACGCCCAGGATGAGTAAATCAGCAGTATCCACAATAACCTCAGCATACGGCCAAAATGCATGCACTCTCATGTAAAATTTTCAAAATGCCAACGGACTTCCCACCCGCAATATATGACCCGTCTCATTGCTCTCATGCAATCATGCTGCAGCCCTTTGGACCAGCAAATACGTCCACCGTGGCAACGGTGAACCCCCCGGACAGAAAGCATCGGACCCGATTCATCTGCATCCACAGACAATGTCACAAGCACCAGAAGTTATGCAAGAAGTACATCTGCATGTGCCCTTTTGCCCTGCTTAAAAAAAATATATATATATATAATAGCAATTTTAATTTTCTTCAGTCACCCAGAGATGATCAATCATCAACCCAGAAATTCACATCACCAGTAAAATCAATAACTGCCATGAACATACAAGTAATGTCAAGGTTCTGCATACACCCAGCCCTCACTTTTCTGCTGCGCTTGAACACATAATAGAACAAACACATGCGATAATCATACTTAATTCATCTCATGCCATGTACGTGGTCCTGTACAGGAGTGACCCGCCATCTGCAATTATCAGAACAAACAGTGGAACAGGAATTCCCCAGTCCCCCTTGCGACACTCAATGAAGGAGAACAATCAAGAATGGTGCATGATACATGGTTTCCTCTTCAAGAATGCAGATCAACAATCCGCCCAGAGTATACGCATCACATGGTCAGGAAAAGAGTAGAATTCAAACGAAACATCTAGATCAACCGTGGAAACGATCACACAGAGAGCAAAGTATCTGAAGAGTCTAGGAAGAAGATGACGGTGGCCTCCACCAGTCCGGAGAGAGAACCAGCTCAAAGAATCAGATTCAGTAGGACATCCCACACCAAGACCACATGGGAATCTCAGGGCCAAAATCACAACGTACCATTCTGTAACCTGCAGTGTCCAATCACACCAGGGAGTGATGAATCCTGTCCCAACGATATTACATGTTCTCACACCCCACCCCACAATCTCTCATGCGTGCACTGCCCGAGCACTGCCCGAGATTCTGAACACGGCGCCCAACCAACATTCTTCGCCATGTTGTCCCTGCAGAAGGAGCAGATTAGAACAGGTATGATAACTCTGCATGCCACAGATGACTTGCACATCATGTTCTCGGTGTACAGAAACTCAGTATAAAGAAAAGAATGTCAAAATCTCACTGAGAATCAATCAAGCCCCATCTCAATCCCAAAAAAAAAAAATCTCCAAACACACTCCGCATCCAAAGTCATATCGAATCTTTCTTATTCAAAGACAAACAGACAAGGTAAAGCCCTCTCCACACAGCAGCACACACTCCCGGACCCCATGCAAGTATCAAGGCACGAAGGGAAATCGAATAAAGCACTAGCCCTAATCCAGAAGGAGAGCACATGAACAAGATGCAAAGATCGCAACCAGGTACGTGCATGCTGCAAGTGATCACAGTTTGCTCAGCAACAATATAACGAATAGGGAAGGATCAACAGACCATCAAAAGTGCATGACTGTACATGTGCTCACGCAGAAGTCAGTGCAACACTCCCCTCAAGTAGTGCCGTTAACAGTGAACCACGCCCCTCCAAAGAACTCATTTCCAGATATCAGATATGCATGCCTTCAATGTCAATCAGTGTTCTCTGAAAGAATTTGATCATGAACTCCGAAGAATTCATTGCTCTTGCTCCAGAACGACAGCGTGCGTACGTTGATACCACAACCGCAGGGTACTTCACGGGAATTTACTACTCGGATGGGGACCTCAAAGCAGTGGTGACACACTGGCCGTCCAAAGTAGAAGTATCAGAAGTATCGATGACAACCAGTCTCGCAACATGTTTCGGAATGTTCGCCTCCTTGATGCGCGCATCGATCTCTGAGGAAGACTTGAGACTACTGGTTGCAGAATTTCCGGATTACATGTGGCTTACAATCAAAGACCTGACAATGCAGGCTCAAGAATGGCTCAAGAATGCGTCCAACGAAGAATGGTGTGACATCCTGGACAGAATGTCGCATTATCTGGAATCAGAAAATGCCAAAGAAAAGTTCGATAAGCTCATCAATGAGGATCCGTACAACTTTCAGCGGTTGCTGGAGGCAGACGGCAAACTTATCGAAGGAGACAAGCAACTGTCGGAATCCACTTTCTGGCTATTCTATTGGGCGGCCCTATATGCAGCATGGGCCACTTCTCAACACAAGCTGCCCCCATGGTCCCCGAACTTTATTGATGGCAAGCCGCACAAACAAGCCATGTCTGACCAGTCGTTGAGGGCCAGTATCACCACTACACTTCGCTCCCTGAAACCAGGCACACCCCAACCCAAAGGGAATCGTGCCGGCTCTCAACAACGTGCTCCATCCCCCGGAGGGCAATCTCCATCCCGTGCTCAATCCCCTCGAAGAAACCCTCCACCGCCCATTATCAATCTGGATGCTCATCTTGATGTGCCACTGGAAGCTCCACCAGCAGCAAAGAATCGAAGAACAACAGCCATCAAACCCCCATCAATTCCATCAACAGCGGACTTGATGCTCCACTCAGGTCCAAGGGACTATGAACCTCCCAAGAGATACCCCACAGATCACAACAAATTTGCTTTCAACAAAGTCAGCCGATCCTACGTACCCAAAAATCAGCCAGGCCCCTCATTCCAAGATCAAAGAATGCCAGGACTACATCCCCCTTCACAAGCTGCAACCAATGACACCTACGCCAACTTTGAAGACATCATAGCCAAAGTACAAGAAAAATGCGAAGCACTGGATGACAGTGAATGCGAAGTTGCAGCACGTCAGCTGTACATGCGCCTACTACCGGTCAAAGCGGCTGCGAAAATCCTCAACTTCTTCCAAAAGGCACAAAAGTGCAAGCAACTCGGGGCCATACTCAAAGCCCACATGTGTGCCCTATCGAGCGACATCCCAGCAGTAACGCAGGCCCTGCAAGATTGGTTGAGATTTATGCAAGGACGAACTGTCGGCTCTTCCCCTGAGACCAGCAAAAGAATCAGCGAATTAAAGAAAATGTGGCAATCCATCCCACAAGATGCAGATTGGACCATGTCGGCGACGATGCTGGCTTTTTCATTTCATACAGAAGAGAACACCCGATTGAGTCTGATGTCCGCTCAAACCGCAGCCCAGTGGTGGAACGCAGTAATAAGAAATCTTGCCACCACCACCAACGTCGCAGACTTTGACACGGTGCAGACTGAACTAGAGAATCTAGGTGCCACAGTGAATGTGCAAACTCCAGACTGGATCAACCAATGGATGGTTCCGGAAGATGAGAATCCTCACCACTCAGTCACCACAGCTCCACAGCCAAGTCAACCCCTTACAGCGGCTACCCAATACCAGCCACAAACCCCAACCCCGATGCCAACTCAACAACATCAACAGTACCAGCAATACCAACAAAATCCCCCACAAAGATCAAGCACATCGCATATGCAACCCACAACACCCAAGAACTCACCGCTGCCTTTCCCCCCAACGAATCAACCCCCAGAACCACCCGTGCAGCAACCACCTCAATACCCTCAGCATCAAGGTCAAGGACTTACACTGATGATTACCCAAATCAAAGATGTGCCGTACAAGGACCTTGAGAACGAGATCGAGAAGCACTTCGGAATTAATTCAGGGCTGCAACCTGCAGCCATCCACAAGGGATTCTGGTTCCTCAACAGTGTGAATCCCCATGCATGGAATGCCCTAGCACAGGGCAAAGAAAAAGTATGGCTCCACATCCGCAACAACAAGTACATTGGAGTACGGTCAAAGAATGAATTTGGAGATCCATATGAACCACCCAATCCAGCGAAAAGAAGGAAGACAGAATCAACAGGCAAACCAGCACAAGCCACGGGGGCCCCGCCACCACCCCCACCTGCAGCAACACCAGGAGTAGTTCCAGGACACCAGTACAACCCGTATCCACCTCAGAGTCCAATGTACCCATGGTACCCTCCTCATCATCCACCCATGCCCCACATGCAGCCATCATTCTCTCACTATCAACCACACCTATACGAGAACATGCACCCTATGGCTCATCCAACACCGGATCAACAACGTCCAGCGCCGGAAACATCCCGTATCAATTCTCCACAGTCGCAGAATCGAGCAGCACGCTCATCCACGCCACGAAGAGAAGACTTGCCTCCAGCCCAAATGACGGCGTCCAGTGCCTCTATCCCAGCGGCACCAGGAGTGACGCAGGAGAAGAAATGAATCCCCCTCGCCCTCCCCAAATCCACATCGTGCTCTGCACTAATCATACGTTATACGGATAACTTGCTACCACACGGTTCACTCAGCAAGAGAACCGCTGATGCATCCCTGACAGACTTACACAACAGGTCCACCAAATGCTCAACAGATCTCAATCATGACCCCCTCCAGCCACCATCTCAAAACACCAAAGCAAACCCAGAACACACCACCCTACTACATGTATGTACACGATGAGGAACTCCAGCTTCACAGGAGACAACAGCCCTTTGCAACTGCCCCAACCCAGCACTGTATGGCATACCCTGTCATCAAGCAACCCCAGAAGAAGAGGCAGCAGTCGAGCTGCTGTATCGCATCACAAGAATCCCCAATCTAGAAGGAGTACCCCCAGCAGTAGTGCTCCGTCAGACTCGAATCATCCATGCATGGCTTCAAGCATACATGGAATCAGAGAACCAGTACAACAAGACTTTCACCCCGTCCTACCCAATAGTGTCCTGCGACTCTGTCCTACTCCTCTGGTGCCGGACAATCATCCCACCTAATGCCCGACTCTTCCGAGAAAGAACACGGGTACAACAATTCCAATCTCAAGGCGGATACATCATGATCTGCGCCCAAGAATACGACCCAAAGGACACAATTTCATGGTCAGACGGCCGGGAATGTCGTCAATGTGGAAAACTGTCAGGTTACCACATGAAGCTGCATCTGACAACCCCCCATCAACAGAATCAGCCCCACATCAGTGCCTGCTGGCACCTTCCCAAGCAAGAAAGTATTTCAGCTGAAATGGCGACACACAGCATTATACACTTGGGAACATTCAAGCTCGAAGGAGTTTTCCCGATCACCGACAGCAGAATGTGGCCATGCAAACCCTCACTTCCCAATGATGTTCACCCGCACATTCAACGTGCATATGCACAAATGCACCAAGAATTCAGCACCATGATACCACCCGCGACCAACTTAAACATCCCAGAGTGGGTGGACTTACAGATCATGGGCATCAATTGCGGAAGCCTCGAGAAGAAGCTGCATCAGCTGTACTGTTACCTAATCCTGGGAATGCCGGACATCGTCTGTCTTCAAGAAACGTGGGCTCTCATGCCCGAAGGATGGCTCAACGGACTCCCCTATCAACACGTTGCCTCAGATCCATACAAAGGCGGCGGCCTGGTTATCCTGGTGCACACGAGAAGACTCTCGAAAAAGAAATGGAAGACAGATGTCAGAAAGCACTCCCTCTGCGCCCACATTAACCCGGGACTACCGACTTCCATAGCGGTAGCATCAGTCCACTTCCCTCCCTGCATGTGCCCAATCAGCAGAGAAGAACACAGCAAGGCTGTGGCATCATTCCTCTCAAACGCAAAAGCAACAATCACATTCATACAGGGAGATCTGAATGACGACGTTATGCGCAGCAAGCGTGGTTGGCTCAAGAAAACACTCTCGAAGGAATGGAAAGAATTCAACTGTCCGTACGCTACAGGTCACCCCACCAATCAAGTGCTGACTAAAAAAGGACTCTCAGAGAAAGAAATCGATTGGATGTTCACCCACAACAGTACTCCATGTGTAGCGTGCACCAGAGACCAACTGCCAGGCCTCAGCTCTCACCGAGTGCAGCAGTACTTCCTGGTGATGGACAGCGACCAGATGAAGCCGGCAGATCCATCTCAACGCAGGTACGACTTCCGACACCTGAACCAGAAAGAATTTCAAGAGATTGCGAACATCTGCTCTCTGTTATTCGCATGGGCCAACATTACAGAATGGTCCCCCACAGCCGTCATGCACATGTACTTCCTGGTAATGGATTGTATAATTCTCCGCAGAAAATCACACCTCTCCTTGACGGTGCCAAAGCAATGGCGGCTGCACTTCAAGCACATGATGGAAGAAATTCTGTGGCAGTTACCCAGTGGTGGGAAAACCGAAACAACAAGGCCATGGCGTCCAAGCTGCATATCCCACTGGAAAAACTGCAGGGAGTATCCATTACATCCGCAACAACTCATGCCATCAAACTTAAAAAGAACAAATTCCAAGTCGTGGACCAAATCAGTGCTGATGGCAAGTATTTTCCACAGGAGAAAGAAGAATTTCAAGAAGAGATGCTGCGTCAAGCCAAGGAATTGTACAGCGGGCGTCCGGGAATCCGATTAGATTATGAGCACCTCAAGAAAGGCATGAAATTGGACACGGACCAACCTGAAGATACAGTTGACTTCATCGCCCACATGAACAGACTCCAAAGAACCCGAACAGGCATTCCCATCGACGATGCAGCAGGTCAAACTCCGAATTTCCATGAACTCACTGCACTAGTCGGTCGCTCATCGTCAGAAGCCACCTCACTGGAGCAGCTTCCTCATGCTCTGGTGAGTCTCCTAGACGGATTCAGTCTGCTACTCATCTCCACACTGCTCGCAGCATTTGCTAACGGCAGTCACTGTCCACTCTTATGTGCAGTACTTCACCTATGTCTAAAGAAGAAAAAACCCTCCTGGCTCATTCCCAATAGCAGACCCATTCTGCTTGAACCCTACCTACGCCGTCTCGAATCCAGCAACGTTTTCCTGCGTCAACAAGAGCGCTCAGAATGGTTCCAATGGACACCCCCATCTCACTATGCCTACAGAAAGCAGTTATCACCCCAGATGTGCGCGATCACCTGCAGATGGCTCACATGGTGGTATGCCCATACCAACGGTAAGGTGTTCATTATCGACTGGGATGAGAGCAATGCCTTTTGCAACACCATCAGACACGACATGGACAAACTATTCCCCAGAGAAGCGCTTCAAGTAGAACGCTGGGCAGAACAGTTTTTTGGATCCTTCCGTATCTATGTTGTCTCACCATTTGGACTGACAGAACCATACTGCATGCGCCACGGAGGATCGCAAGGTGACTCCATGGGAGTGGGCCTATACGCAACCACCACCTGTGCCAGGACCAGGTTTCACAACGGAGTCCTGAGTCAACAGCGCAACCCATCAGACCTCTCCAGCAGAGCACCAGAACATGCCTTCAAATGCCTCCCTGCCCCGTGGAACAGCAGCATCAAAGTACTGGAGATTGTATACAGCGACGACCGCAGAGGATTCACCTCTACCTTGGAAGACGCTGCCCACATGTTCCATGTTTTCAGTCAAGGATGCTGGTCGACAGGAGGTTCTTCTCAATGCAAGAAAGTGCAGATATTTGGAGTAGAACCCAAGAACCCGAGAGAACTAAAGTACATCGAGGACACGGTGGACACGATGCAAGACAAATTCAATCTGCAATGCTCGGGCCTAAAAATGACAGGGATACCTCTTATGCCCAATGAGCAGCCGCAAACGGCCATTGATAAATTCACCACACGCCTCAAAGTACTGCAAGGATCACTAGGGAGACTCCAACCCTCACTGATACTAGTTCTCCGAATTCTCGTCACATACACAATCTCAGTGGTAGACTACGTCTTCTCTGCCATCCCAGCACGAGCAGAACAAGTACAACCCCAGGAGATACAGATCAAAAGAATAGCCTGCAAAACGCTCTGCATCCCGGTGCGCACCCCCAAAAAGATGCTATGGGCCAGCATAGACGATCTCGGCTTTGCAGTCCCCCACATCTTCACCCGCCTCCAGCTGCAATACATCAAGGGTCTCTTCTCTGCGTGTAACAGCAGAAGCACCTACACCAGGGAAACCATCCGCACCATCATGCTGTACCCGTTACAGCAAGTGCCAACCCACCCAGACTGGATCACAGCGCAACAATGGATGGCCAGCTACGGCATCTCATTCCACTTACCGTACGACCTTACAGAATCTCCAATTGCAATCGAAGTAATCCACTCTCCAAGAGGCGGAATCATCCTGATGTCTGATGGGGCCAAGAAAGAAGATGATCATGCGTGGTCAGCGCTGGTGATTGATGAGCAAGGAGTAGCCAAAAGAGCATATTCCAAAGTCCTATGTAAAGGCGGCAGCAGCTGGGTGGCAGAGTGGTGCGGCAAATTTCTTGCCTATCTACTACTCGAAAAGTACGACATCAACCCACATCAAGTGCTTGGAGCCATCTCGGACAATCTTGCAGCAATGCACGGAGGAGATGGGGGCAAACCCTCCAAATGTGCCTGGATAGACGGCTACCGACGTCAATACGCCACATTCCTGAGTGAGAACCACGTA
>OZ038379.1:83038981-83218981 GCA_964036045.1 Eutreptiella sp. 'Long Island Sound 2002' | reverse complement strand
CTGGCGTTGGTGTGTTACTCGTTTGTTAGCGCCTTTTGTTGCTTGGGGACTTTGCTGTCCGTGTGACTCTGCCCTTGGTTTAGCTGGCTGGGGGGCTCTGGGGGCACCACTTCACCCTTCCTGTCCCACATGCGGTAGGAGTGACTCATGCATGGTGGGGGTGCGGAGAGGCGTAGCCACCAGCACTCACGTCTTGCCTCGACGCTCCAGCCCGGGGGGTGGGGACTTCTTCTGGTTGATCCGCCTCGGATAATCCTGCCCGGGGCGCCAGGCCTCATTTCCCCGAATGATCCAGCCCTGGGGGTTGCGGCCGCTCCTTCTTGTTCATTTGTTCATCTGCCCCGGATGATCCAGTCCCGGGCATCAGCCCGCCACTTGTCCGTGGATGATCCAGTCCGGGGTGCGGCAGCTCCTGCTGCTTGATCCGCCCCGGTTGAACCAGTCCGGGGCGTCAGGCCGCCGCTTGTCCCCTGACGTTACAGTCCGGGGGCCGGCGGCTCCTGCTGCTTGTTCCGTCCCTGATGATCCGGTCTGGGGGGTCTGGCCGCCACTTGTCCCCGGATGATCCAGTCTGGGGGGCGGCGGCTCCTGCTGCTTGTTTCGCCTCGGACGATGCAGTGAGGGGCGTCCGCACTCCTTCTTCCGCTTTTCGGTGTCGTTTTGTTTTGGCGCCCTTTTTGGTTTTTGGCCCGGACATTCGAGTCCAGGGCACCACAGAGGATCCTCATGACCCACTCAGCGTCCCCCACCAGCCATCCGAAGGCGTAGGGGAGGCGGTCGGAGAGGGCGAGGGTGACGGCCCTGTAGTTTCAAATGTTCATGGCATTTTGGTTTCAACTGTTTGGTAGCTCGTTGAGGGGGGGTAGGCTTCCCCGCGCCACCCAGTTTGTTGGGTTGTCTCCCTCTGGCACGTGCCAGCACGCCGGGCGCCAGGCGTGCACTTTGACGACGCACCGGCTGCATAACCAGTGCCTCATCCGGGTGACGCCGCAACCAAGGTTGTGTACCAGAGGCCTGGACTCGTAGTAGACGTTGCATGGCTCTTCTAGTCCGTCCGGATGGGGAGCCTCGCCTGTGGGCATCCTGAGGAAAGTATGAGCAGTGGACTCGGACTAGTGGGGCCAAGGGGGTTGCGCACCGTGGGTCTGTGTAGTGTGCTGGGTGGGGCGGCGCGATATGTGCCGCTTCTACAGTCCCTTGGGGGCCCTAGGGTGGCGCACACGGTTAGTCTGTCGGCTGAACTGATTTGTAATGTATGAGCAGGTTGTAGTACGCACGTTGGTCGCTCGGGGCGTGTTGTGCCTCCTGTGTGTACAACTAGATGCAATGCTGTAGTTGTGCGTCTGCTCGTTTGATGGCCGTGAGTTGCATGTGGCTCGCTGTGGCCTTTGTATCGGGTGCATTGTCAGCGACGACTAGGTAGAGCTCGAGGGGTACCGCCCCTCGGAATGCCCCTTCCTTGATCTCTGGTTTCCGCATCCGCATGGTACCTTGTTGGCCGGTGGTGTCGCCGGACCCCACCTGGCGTGTTGCGCAATCGTGGCCAGGAAGGGTAGTTGCTCTTGCAGGTGTACTGGTAGTAAGGACGAGTCGAGGGCCGAGAAGTACAGCGCCATCTTCATTACTATTCAAGGCGGGTCATGAGGGCACTGTCGACGTGGTTGCCGGGGAGGTGGGCAATGGTTCTGAGAGGCTGCGGGTAGCGGTACGCTCACCCTGTGTCATGGTAAATCACGTCATCCGGTACCTAGGACGGCGGTTTCGTGGGGTGCGGGACCATGTGTAGGTGTTGGAGGTGCGTCTGCAAGTGTACCTGCAGCGGGGGCTTGTCCGGGTTCGGCATGTGCCTTGCGTGCTGGTTGTGGGCATGCAGGTCTATGTCCCCGCTGCCCAAGCTATAGTGATGGGACTCCTGTTTGATTAGGTGCAGGACGACGCATTCTGGGAGGTTTCGTAACGCCACCCATTGGTGCAATGCCTCTATACCCGGGCTGGAGTCGGTTGCCTTGTGCAGCGGTTGTTTGGCGATCCGTCGCATGATCTGGAAGTCCACCGCTGCGTCGACCGAGACCCAGAAGTGGCGTGTATGGCCTGGTGGCTGTCTGCAGGCGGCGCTGATGGTGTCTGAAATGATTGCCAGAGTCTTCAGCTCACCCTGTGAAGATACCCCGAAGGTGGTGGTCATTGTCAGGTGGTGCTGCCTGTCGCGTTGCGCCGTAGTTCCAAAGCTGAACCGCCGGCCGGCGGTGTGAGGCCCATCGTGCCGGAGGTGTCCGCAAAGATGACCGTGTTCCGGTCGTCCGGCCGGGGCAGGTGGCGCGGGGTTGTTGGTTGGTAGGCGTGCATGTGCGCTCCTTGTGCTGTAGCGGCCCACGGCGTGGTCGCGGCCGGCTTGATTAGGGGGGTGGCCTAAACGTGGTAGGCGCAGGGTTCTGGTGTTGCGCTGCGGGGCTTGGCTATCAGCGGGTAGGTGATTGCAGGGTGTTTGGTGCGTAATGTCCCTCGGTGGATACGCAATTCCGCCGCGGCATCGGGCCCCCATGCCACTGTGGCTAGTACACACGCTGGAGCTGGCTCAAAGTGTGGCTGCAGCCACTGGTGTCGGTCTGGGGTAGTTGGAGCCGTCGGCGTGTGGTGGTGTTGTGCCAGCAGCCGGAGGATTAACCACGGTGTGGCTAGCGCTTGGGGCCTGCATCGCCAGCATGTGGTGGGCGTGCCCGTCAGTGGGTTCGGTGGTAACGGTGGAGGCTGCAATTTAAGCACCATGATTGGGGGTAGCATCCACAATTTGTCCTGTGTTATGCCGGACCCTAGTGTGAGGAGGGCTGCTGGTATGGTGCCTGACCTGCTCTGGTGGTCGGTGGTGGGCCTGGTTTCTGTTCAGGGGGCTCTGTGGTAGGGGCAGCTGGTGCGCTCCCCAGAACAGATTGTATGCGTCAAGGACTTCCCCATCGGTGGGTTGTGGTCGTTCGGCCGCGGCGGCTGCCGTGCGGAGGTGGTTTTCAAGGATCGACTTTGTACCCTTCGTGAACCGGCCGTTTGAATCCGAGATTCACGGTACCGTGAATTTCACCCAATTTTGCTGTGTTTTGCTCGTAACTTGGTGCTATCGTGTGCTTTTGTCGTGCTATCTTCGCCCAAAGTAAGATCCAACAAATGTGTGCAATTTACAGTTTTGAAGTAGCCGCAGGGTTCAACACATTTGGTGAGATTGGCGTGAATGTGAAATTCACGCACCCAAATTCACGCATAAATTCACGCTAGATTCACAGATTCACGAGAATGTGAAATTCGCACGAATTTCGTACGAATTCGTACGAATTTCGTACGAATTTCGTGCGAATTTCGTGCGAATTCGTACGAATCGGCCCCAATTTTGTCTTGTCACTGCTATTTGTTGCACACATTGGATATTGAACAATTTGTTTTGTAGATCAAATCAAAACATTACACATTACATTTCTTAATCTTTGTTGCGTTGCTCACAAATTTGTTGGGAAGGGCATAGGTTATAGGTGATAGTGGATGCAGTGGTGGGGGGTCCATTGGGGTCGAACCATTGTTGCCTTGCTCACACAGTTGTTGGGAAGGGCAAAGGTCATAGTTGCTAGTAGATGCATGAGGGTGGGGTGGGGGGGTCCATTGGGTCAAACCATACGAGCGTAATCAACCACGTCTAGGGTTGGGAGGGGGGGGGGGGCAAGGAGACCCCCCACTTACAGCCCCTGAGTGTCTGGGTGTGGGGTTATGAGGGTGTCTTGCTTGTTGCAGTGCGGTTAAGGTTAGGGAGGGTATCCTTTTTCTCTTCACACGTTTTGTGTATTGAGTCGCTTCCCAATGGTGTTGCCTGGCTCCTCACCACAGTCAGCCGCATCGCGTCGCGGCACGGCCTGGCTCTGTAGGATCCAGCACGAGCATTTTGTAGAAGGGGTGATTGGGAGCATAGATTGTGGGGTATTGAGAGGCCTCTTCTTGTGCACTTTCCAATGTTGAACAGGGACGGCATTGCTATTTCAGGATTGCGTACAGATGGGGTGTAGCCTGTGCTGATATGAAAGCAAACATGTATGTTTGTGTTTGTGTTTGGGTTTGTGTGTTTGTGTAGGGGTTTGTATGGGTGTGTGTGTGTGTGTGTGTGTGTGTGTGTGTGTGTGTGTGTGTGTGTGTGTGTGTGTTTTTGTGTGTGTGTGTGTGTGTGTGTGTGTGTCTGTATGTGTGTGTGTGCGTGTGTGTGCCGGGGGGGCAGGTATCGGGAAATGTGTGTGCTTGGTTCTTTGGTCACCTCACGCCGTGTGTGTGTGTGTTTGTGTGTGTGTGTGTATGTGTGTGTGTGTGTGTCTGTGCGGTGTGTGTGTGTGTGTGTACATTGCTGCACTGTATGTGTGTGTGGGTGCCGGGGGGGCAGGTATAGGGAAACGTGTGTGGGTGTGGGGACTCCGGAACATGCATAGTTGGTGTTGGTGTGGCTCTTCTGCCAGTGTCCTGCAAAAATGGTGCGAGATTCGTACGAAGTTCGCACGAAATTCGTACGAAATTCGTGCGAATTTCGTACCAATTTCGTACGAATTTCGTCCCTCAATACGTACCGTGAATGTGGTTGTTACGAATTTCGTACGAATTTCGTACGAAATTCGTACGAAGTTCAAACAATTTGCATGAATTTGTGTCATTTTTGTGTGTGTGTGGGTGTGGCTGGTCGGAGGGGTTGTTGTTTGTGTGGGCGTGGGTGCATGGTGTGTGCGTGCTTGGTGATATGTGCATGTATTGGTGGTTCTTGGGTTCTTGGGTGGTTTTGTTGAATCATGTGGGACAATACTTTTGTGTTGTTTGTAGTTTGTGACTGTCTGTCGTTTGTGTTTGTTGCTGCTGAATGTCATTATGTGTGTTTAATGCCTGCTCTTCGACTGCGTTGGTATCGCTGTTTTGCTTGCTGCTTGTTGTGCTTCGTTTGTCTGCTGCTCCTCACTGGTGATTGTTGCTGATGACCTGACTGTGTTGTTCTTCTCTGTTGTTGTTGTGTTGCTGTGCTGTGTGCTATGAGTGGGTGTGGGTGGTTGGATGGGTGGCTGCCTGTTGTTGAATCATGTGGGACAATAGTTTTGTGCTGTTTGTAGTTTGTGACTGTCTGTAGTTTGTTTGTTGCTGCTGCTGATTGTCATGATGTGTGTGTAATGCCTGCTTTTCGGCTGAGTTGGTATCGTTGTTTTGCTTGCTGCTTGTTGTGCTTCGTTTGTCTGCTGCTCCTCATTGGTGACTGTTGCTGATGACCTGACTGTGTTGTTCTTCTGTGTTGTTGTTGTGTTGCTGTGCTGTGTGATATGGGGTGACTGTGTTGTTCTTCTCTGTTGTTGTTGTGTTGCTGTGCTGTGTGCTATGGGCTGAGTGTGTTTGTTCTGCATAGAAATGATACAAATTCATGCAAATTGGTCGAAATTCGTACGAAATTCGTGCGAAATTCGTACGATATTCGTGCGAATTTCGTACGAAATTCGTAACAACCACATTCACGGTACACTTTGGGGACGAATTTCGTACGAAATTCGCACGAAATTCGTACGAAATTCACACGAATTTCGTACGAATTTCGCATGAATTTCGTACGAATTTCGTGCGAATTTCGTACCATTTTTGCAGGACACTGGCAGAAGAGCCACACCAACACCACCTATGCAATAACGAAGTCCCCACACCCACACACATTTCCCTGTACCTGCCCCCCCCCCGGCACACACACACACACACAAACACACACACACAGACACACACACACACCCATGCACAAACACACACATACCCTCAATGAAAGCAAACAGCCCCCCATGCACTCGACCCACACCCACACACTGCCCGCTCACACACCCTCATACGTACCTGGACAGTGGATGTGCCACGGTTAGATGTTTAGGGGGGGGGGGTTCTGTGTGTGTGTGTGTGTGTGTATGTGTGTCTGCCTGTGTGTGTGGATGGGTTTCTGCGGATGTGTGTGTGTGTGTGGGTGGGTGGGTCGTTGTGTCCATGTGTAGTTGGGTGTCCGGTTGTGTGTGTTTGTGTGTATGCGCGTGTTGGTGTGAGGTGCAGGAAGGGTGTGTCTGTATGTGTGTGTGTGTGTGTGTGTGTGTGTGTGTGTATGGCTTGTGCGTATATCTGGTTTGGTGCTCCTCACATCCTCACCCGCCCCACACACACAGGCGCACGCCCACACCCATAACCAAAAAGACCGTCATACACCCCCCCCACACACAGAGACACACACACACCCATGCACAAACACACACATACCCTCAATGAAAGCAAACAACCCCCCACTGGACCCATACCCACACACTGCCCGCCCACACACCCTCATACGTACCTGGACAGTGGATGTGTCACGGTTAAATGTTTAGGGGGGTGATTCTGTGTGTGTGTGTATGCGTATGGTTTGTGCGGATGCGTGTATGTGGGTCGGTGTGTCCATGTGTAGTTGGGTGTGTGGTTGTGTGTGTTTGTGTGTGCGCGCGTGTTGGTGTGAGGTGCGGGAAGGGTGTGCGTGTGTGTGTGTAAGGCTTGAGCGTATATGTGCACGGTTTGGTGCTCCTCACATCCTCACAGACAGTCGTACATGTACCCCCCCCCCCCCCCACACACACCCACATGCCATTAGTGGAATCAAACCGCCCTACCACCCCACCCACACCCACACACTGCCCAGCCACACATACACACACACACCTACATAGTGGATGTGTCGTAGTTAGGTGTGTGGGGCGGGATCATTGTGGGTGTGTCTATGTGTGTGTGTGTGTGTGTGTGTTGATTGGTTTGTGCGTGTGGGTGCGTGTTTGTGTGTAGGTGTGTATCCATGGGTCCGTGGTTGTGTGTGTGGGTGTGTGGGTGTTGGTGTGAGGTTTGGGACGGGTTTGTGTGCGTATGTGGTCGGGTGGCCCCCACATCCTCACACACACCAACACACAGACGCACGCCCGCACGTAGAAACAAACAGGAAGTCACGCATCCACCCACATGCAAACCCAACCATACAACCATACACAAACCCACACAAACCCACACACCGCACACAAAGGCACACCCACACAGATGTGCACATGTTGCCTGTAGCCAGGGTGCCTGCAGGGGTGTTTGGGGGGGAGGTACCCCGGGTGTTAGGACAAATGAGGGGGTGCACAAGGGTGAAATTGGTATGAATTCACGTGAATTCACCTGAAATTCGTACGAAATTCGTACGAAATTCGTGCGAATTCGTGCAAATTTCGTACGAATTCACGTGAATTCACGGCCGTGAATCGGCTACAGGCTTGCCGGGTTTCGGCACCTCTCGTTTTGGGCACGGTTCGGACATGATGGATGCTTTTGGGGCGGGACCTTCATTGGATGATGCGTAACGAAGCTAGGGGAGGAATTTTGGCCCCTCAAATCTCTCGGAATGAACCAATAATATGGCATTTTCCCCCAAAAACCCCAAAATTCGGGTAAATTCACGTGAAAGTCACGCAATTATTCAAACGGCCACTTAACGGCCGTTCACGAAGGGTACATTGGTGGGTTAGTCGGGGTGCTGTAGGTAGGGAACGTGATTGGTGCCTGCTCACTGGAGGACCGCATCTGGATGTGTCTTACCCTCGCAAGGTGTAGGGTGGTGCACACTTGGTCGAGGATGGTAGTGTCACCCGTATGTCCACCGCCTACATCTGTGTGCAGGATGACTATGGGACCCGCCTCCTTGCATCTATGGCTCGTCTGAAGGACATGTTGGTGGTGTGGTAACAGCAGCTGCAAGTGGTGCCATATTCGGGTTCCCACCGTGTTTTGGAGGCTCCGCTGGTGGATCATGTACTGGGGACACGTGTTGTGTTTGTTTTGAGCTTCTCGTAGTGTTAGCATGAGTAGCTCCCGAACTTCCGGCTCGTGCTTGTGCATCAGGCAGTGCGGTTGGGCTGCTGTGTGCGCGGTGTACGCGTTTTGGACCAGGTCGTCAGTGCCGCCCCCATACTACGGCGCCGACGCTTCAGGCACGTCGGCGGGGAGGGACTCGGGTCGGTGGCCGTGGGCGGCCAACGCACGACGCACCTGGCGACAGCTCCTCTGAGCATTTGCCTCGGGTGCGTCAGCTGTAGGGCTTGGAACCCGATGGCTGCATTCAGTACGGCCTGGAAGAAGTATGCCACGGCTTGGGTGGACAGTGTGGCAATGTGTGCGATGAAGAGTGTGCGTGTCAATTAGTGCTCCAGGTTGGGTGGCAGGGAGACCTCTCCCGATGAGGCTGCCTGTTGAGCCCCGAGATAGGTGTAATGTCATCTGCCAACGCTAGGAGCGTGGTCCGTAGGGGGTATGGTCCCACCTCAGGGTGGCTGCGTTGTATTTAGAATGCAAGCGGAAGGGTGACGAGCAGGATAGGAATGGGGCTTCTGCGCCCCTATGTGGGACCCCGCTGGTGGGGTAGGTCGTTGGGGTAGTGCTCACATCCTTTTTGTACATGCAGGCGGGTGGCGAGATATGCGTGCAGCAAACCTTCAAAGGGGAGTCCCATGTGTTCCCAGACGGCGCGCAGAAGGCAATGTCGGGTGTTAGGGAAGGCCCCCTTGACGTCCAGGGAGGTGATGATGAGGCTTATGGGGTCTATGTCCACCACAGCGTTCTGTATAAAGATTGCTTCCAGCGGCGAGTGTCCTGGTATTGCTTCCCACATTGTGGGTGGGATGGCCCGGTATACCACTGGGGCCACACGCTTAAGGAAGAGCATCCAGATGAGTTTTGCTTCCGTGGTTGCACATACGATGGGTCGCCAATTGTTCGGGCGTGCCCCGTTGCCTTTTTTGTACAGTGGGTGTAGCAGGTTTGCCCAGTCCGGTGGTATGTCTGTCCTTCCTATGGCACTGTCCCAGAGACGTGCGGTAAGGTGTCTCTTCAGGTTGAGCGGGAGTCTGCGGTAGAGTTCGGCAGGCAAGCCGTCTACCACCGGGGTTTAGCCCGGCTTTAGTTTGTGCAACACCTTATCCCATTCCCATATGGTGAAAGGGGTGCAGTGCATGTCGCGTCCTTGTGTCCGGTTGTATAGTGTTGGTAGGTGTGATATCAGGCTCTTGGTGTAGTTGGATGGCCCAGTCCTCCGCGTTGTGTTGGCGTTCGAAGCTGTTCCGGACCTCCTCGGTGACCATTTTGAGGTCGCTGGTCACCGTGCCGTCATGAAGGTGTACTGCCCTGATGCCTCGGTGGCCGGAGTCTCCCAAGATCTTGTGCATTTGCTCCACGGACTTGTACGGCTTGAGGTTTTGGAGGTGTCGTTGTTGTTCTTGCGCCGGGTCCTTTGGCCGGCGCTCGTGCCACTCCCTGAGCTGCCGACGCGTGGCTTCCAATCGCGCTGCGATGCGTTGGGCGTTTTGGGCGTGTGGGTCGAGGCAGTGGATTGCTGTATGTAGGTCCTGTTTGCGGGGCCATATGGCACTCACCATGGAGTGCAGGTCCCGGTTTGGGGTTGCTGCGTCCTACTCCTGGTGGTTCTTTCCGTGCAGGCCACATGCAGCCGCCGCTTGTCGCATGGCGAGGTTGAGGTCAGTGTCGGCTTGGTGGCCGAGGATGTGGTCTACCGTGCGGTAGTACGCCATCCATCCGGGTGTGTCGTGATTGTCCTGAGGGCTGATGGGGTGTTGTTCGTCTCGGTTTGTGTCGTCCGAGAGGTTTTACGGGAGCCTGCAGCACCTTGAGCTGTACCTCTAGTGAGCGGTGTCCGGTGGTCTTGGATGGCATGTCATGCTACCGCGTCCGCGTCACCTCCACGTGCCCCGGGTCGATACGTGAGTCTGTCGAGCCTGGTTGTGCAGGCCTGTGTGAGGCTTGGCCTAGTAGGGAGGCTGTGAGGTCCTGCAGGCCCGGGTGCTGCATGGATATTATTACAGCTGTGTCCGGCGTAGGTTGCCCCCCGCGACTGTCCACCGTGTTAGTGGCGTTGAAGTCTCCCATGATGACTGTGGGCTCCATTATGGCTAGCTGCCGGTAGGTCTCCATGACATGCTCGAGGAATGTGTTCGTGGCGTCGCCAAATGGAACGTGGCCCACTACTTCGCATGCCGCCTGGCGGCCCTCGATGCCTAGGTGACGGTGGACATGGACGTGCACTTCACTTCTGTGGGACATCGGTACGCCTTTCACCCAGGTGGTACGGTATTGGTACCCCGTTCAGGCCCGGACGGGGGTGTGGAAAGGGGTGGTTGCGCGAGCTTGAAGTGCTTGCTCCTGTCATAGCATGGCATGGGGTAAGACCCTGCCATGATAGGTATGTCTTGTACGTGCAGGGCTTTGGCTGCGTCGTACCAGACGCCTGGTGCGTTCAGGAATATCAAGGTGATAGGTGTGGCAGTGGTTTTGTCGGTGTGCGCTCTGACGGTGGTTTTCTCCCCCTTGTGTCCCATGGGCTGGGAGTCATTGTCCCAGGCGTAGTTTGTGGACGAGGGCCGTCGCCACCCGTTCTTTTTCGGGGATGTTTGGCTCTTCCAGGCATGCCTCCGGTCTGTCCCCTGTCCAGACTGTTCCTGGGGTTACCTTGTTTTGCGGTGTGCGGAGCGGTGGCGGGCATTCCGGGAATGGCCTGTCGTCCCATTGTTCAAAGATGGACGTTGTTGCTTTCTCGCCCCATTCTGGTGAGGCTTGCCACCAGATTTTGAGTTGTAGGTCGCCGTGTTTGCCTGGTCGGACCAGCCTGTATTGCACCCTGCCTCAGAACCAGACCCACTGCTTGGGTTGACCTTTCAACTAACAAACATATACCCCTTGAACTTCCGCTCATTCAGGTTATTTGGTCTGCATGGCGCTGCGCTCCTCCAGGGAGGAGGATGGGCAGGTCTCGGGTTTTGGCTTGGGCTCGGGCGCAGCCGGTGCCACTTTAGGTGCCGGTCTAGGCCTCTTCGCCCTGCGAGGCGGTTCCCCTGCTCACCCAGGACTTGGCCGTGATTTGGGCCGCACCGGTTCCAGTGCCGGATAGGGGGCTTGGTGGGGTCGACCATGGAAGATGCTATCCCCCCTTCAATGCCCCTCCCCCGGTTGGTGCCTGCCCTGCATCTTGTTGCTGTGAGTTTCGCAGGGTGGCAGCGCCGAGCTTGAGAGTCCGCTCCGTGTTTGTGGGCCATGACATCCAGCGTTGTGTCTGTGTCATCCCATGTCTGCGTACGTAAGCCGCCACGTTGCGGGTTAGGGTAAGTGAAGCGGTGGGGAGTGTGGCGTTGGTGGTTGGGGCGTCCACTGGCCAGTGCATGGCCGTTTTGAGTGCCAGCCAGTTCGCCAGGGGCTGGTTGGAGTGGTGCGTAGAGTTTTTGAAACGATCTCCCAGCGCCAGCAGAGTGGCTGTCCGTGTCTCCGGTGTGCACATCTGCACCCTGGTTGCTGTGCCCTTTCCATCCCAGGGTGCGGCCCACCAAGTGTGTTGGTGGCACGTCAGGGTAACCGCAGGGGTGTGGAGTCCCGTCCGTGACTTTCAGTACAATTCTTTATACGTATTGTTCTGGTAGGCTGGTGAGTTGTATCAGGTGGTCCATAGGCTGTGGTGTCAGGGTGTCTTCCCTCTCCTGAACTCTGTCCGTGCGTTCTGTCTGGTGTCCTACGGTGTCATCCCATGTATCTCTGACTGCCGCCAAGGTGTTGGCAGCAAGGGTGATGACGTTGTCTGCCAGACCTTCCACGATGAAGTGTTTTTCCGCCTCTAGGGTCACCAGGAGTTGGTTGTGTGTTGCATTGTGAGATGCAGCAGCGCCCTGTCGGGGCCCGGGGCGTTGGTGTCTGTGGGCCGGGGATCACGTGCCCCGCGGCTTTTTCGTGTCAGGTGGTTGCGGCCCCACCGCCATGTGCTGGGTCTGGTGTAGGGGGATTGCTTGGTTCAGTGTGTCCCCCGCCGTCAGATACACCCCTTTGGCTTTCGGTACTGTATTAAGGTAAATACCCTGGACCGGGGCGGGGTCTGGGGGCAGCGACTGAGAAAGGCGTGGGAGCAGGGGTGCCAACACGGGGGGTCTCCAGGCCAGAGTGCTGGGCAGGGAGTGTCCAAGCCGTGTGGCAGCAGGTATATGATGTACTGTCTTGCTACCCTGTGGAGCCTCCTCGGGTTCGAGCTGGTGAGCCAGCCGCCCGCCCGGATAGTGACGGAGCCCTGATCGAGCCAGGTGGCTTGGTCGCGGCCAGTGTCATGGTGCAGGGCTCGTCTGATGGTGCCCCATGTTCTGCAATCGGCGGCCTCGTCGGGGGTTTGCCACCCTGTTTGGATGAAGGGGATGGTGGCATTCGCGAGGTCCGAGTTTATGATGTATGTGGGTGTGGTTCTACCTGGAGCGTGGTTTCCCGTGGCTTGGCTCCGTCTTGTCTGGGTAGATTTCTCCGGTGAAGGTGGTGCCAGGTCGGGTTTTGATGCCTCTTGGGGCCGGGTAGATCGTGGTACTGTGCCCAGGTGTACACTGTGTAGGCTGTACCCTCGGCGTCTGGGTGTAGTCTATGTGTACACTTTTGTGCCGCGCCGTAGGTGACGATTGCGTTCGAGGTAGGGATGGTTCATTGGAGGTGTGTGTTTGTCAAACTGTGGGTGAGTTCCACTTCCGTGCTTTCCCGATTTCTGGTCCTTGAGAATGAGGTACACCATGCACGGGCTGTTGGGTCGGAGATTGCCTTCTTTGTTGCAAAGTGGCGGGTGTCTTTGGCGCCCCGCTTGTTGCGCCTTGTTGGTGTTGTGGTGGACACGCGGCTCCACTAAGGTGTTGGGTGTCTAGTCTTGTGGAGCCCCATATCTGCGTGCCATGGCTTGGACGGCTCAGGCGAGTGCCGTGACGGTTGGTGGTAGGGCGGGCTAGGCAACTTGGTGTACCATGCGGGCGGTCGTTGGGAAACTCAAGAATGCGGTGAAAGCCCCCGAGTGGTGGGTGTTGGTGAGGTCAGGGAGTTCCAGGGAGAGTGCGTCCTTGATCTGGGACACCCTCTCTAGGTGAATGGTGGTCGGATAGTCCCAGGCTGTATGCTTGGCGATGCTGTGGTGTGCCTGGTTGGCGTGTTTTGCAGGTTCCATCATTTGTGGGGTGAGTGTGTCGTCGAGGTCGACGTTGTTTAGACGGTCAATTGCTGTGGTCCACCGTGTGTGCCAGCGGTTTGTCTTGGGGTCGCCGTCAGTGCACTATACGGGACAGCCGATGGCTGTTCATTCTGAGTCTGGGTCGATGGCAATTTTGGGGGTCATTGTTGCTGTTACCCAGATGGCTTGGGTGGGTTGTGCTTGGGGCTTTTGGTCGTCGTCTGCAAGGGTGGCGCCTTTGATGGTGGCCTTTCCCTGGATGGTGATGAGAAGATGCCCGGCTGGCGGTAGTTTGATCTCATCAGGTGTGATGAGGTGGATTGCATCTACTGTTGTCACTCCCGGCAAGATGTCTTTCCAGTCTATGATACCGGTTGGTAGCGTCCACGTAGGTGCTGTGCGGTGGGTGTGATTTTACTCATGGGGCAGCTGGTAGTTGTGCGGGATGTGTTGTGTGACGAGGAATTTTGGTACGTGTTGGACAGTGGAGATAGGCACAGTGTCTATCTGGGCTTGTGTGTCGTGATCCCGTAGGGGCGAGTCTTCGGCCGGGAAGTGGGGTCGCGTTGGGCTGGGAGGTATGTATGGTTCCGGTATCGGTTGCGGTGCCGCTGGCCGGAGGTTCGTGATCATGCACATGTGCCCCGGCTGCTGCATTCTCTTGAAGGTAGACCTCCAGCGCGGGGGGTTCAATAGGGTGCCACTCGCACGGGTCATCGGATGCTATATGGAGGTGGAGATGTTGTTTTGTGGTCCAGCTGTGGTAGGCCAGGATGGTGTTCACGATGTTTGGGTCGTAGTTGTCCTTGAACGGGTGTTTGGGCGCCGTGTCCCGGATGAGCTTGGCCAGCACACCTATCTCTCCGTCCGGCACCAGGTCCTCCCATGTCGTGCGGGTTGTGGTATCCGGTGGTCCTGTGTGCCCTTCCAGTACCTCTGTCTCATACTTTGGCGAGTCCTGTACCATGCGTTCCACGTACATGACGTCCGTGTACCTGTACAGTGTCCACTGCTGGGCTGCCGGCTTAGGTGGTTGGGTTAAGGTCTGTTCCTGTTCCTCCGTATCCGACACTGCGGTCCTGTGGCTTACTGTGTGTACCAAGGTGTATTCCTCGTTCTCTTGTGCGGGCGTCCAGTCCAAGTGCACTCCCCCCTGGCTGCCATGGTCGGTCTGCATGTTGCGGTGCGTGCATAGGGCGGGCCCGTTTTGTCATGTCGGATAATGGTGTTGTGTCCGCAAGTAGAGCAACTCCATGGACCGGGGACTGATCTCCAGTCTACCTATCCCCTACTGTGCTCAGTCTCCTTTGCACTTGCATTTCATCCACGGTCTGCCTTGGTTCGGCAGCTACGACGGTTGGCTCGCCCGTTCCCCTGCAGCAAAAAGATCATAGGAGAACAGACTGCGGAAGTTTTTGTTGAACAATAATCGGAACCCTATAGGGCACCTAAGGAGGTGCACTCCAACTAAGATGTACGCATCCCGAGCGATACTGGGTGGTACAAGCAACTGTTCGACTCTTTGAACGTCAATGTAACTACATCTGTGTCATACACTCACACTTCAACCCTCTGTGCGAGAGACAGAATGGTTTGGTGGATCCGAACCTAAGAGTCCTGGCAAAACAAGAATGTACTAATGAATGCGTTACCCTGGGCTGTCCTGACAATGGACTCTCAGCGCAGCTCCTCAACTTGCTATACCCCCAACGAACCGTTTCATGGTGCGCGTTCTATGTGGTTTTCCAAATCCACCTTTCCTCAGGACTAGAAGAGCCCTATAGCGGTTCGGCTGGGGCACAAGCAGGACTTGGCCGACATAGCCACAGTAGTAGTAGTAGTAGTAGTAGTAGTGGTAGTAGTAGTAAGGGCGGCCACGATTGCAGCCTGGTCTAACATCTCCTTTTTTGTTTTACATGGTGGCCACCTCTGGCGGGAAGGGGAGCTCTCCACCAGCAGTTCCCCTGGCATGTCACGTCACGGCCGAGAATTTCACCCAGGTTCCCTTGTGGCATGACCGACGGTAGGTTTCCTTCAGGCGACACCCTCACGTGTGTTTCATCCGGTCCCCCTTTGAAGGTTCCTCCGGCCAACCCCCCCCCAGCACACCCTTTCGGGTGCCTGCAGGCGGGTTTCCTGTGCATAGCCGTCGCCGATATCGCAGCATTGCTGTCAGCCATATTCCACCACTGTGCATCCCGCACGGGTTGGAGCACCCACTTGTCTCCCGGATTCACTTGGTTGTCGGCAATCTTCGGCCGGAGGCCAGGGGGCGACGGTTTCCACGTTCCCTTGGTTCCGCTCACGCGCGAACGAACGCGTACTCAGGCCATGGACCCGGGGGCCTCAGGGTCAACACTCCCCTGGCCGACACCTCACGGCCGTCCTGGAGTCCAGGGCATTTTCCCAACGTCCTGTGGTTAGGCTCCTGATGGTTGGCCATTGCTTCATGTCTCCATGGCGACCGGTTTTCAAATCACTTCAGGCTGTTGCTTGGTGCCGTTTGTCGCTCATGGTACCCTGCACTCCTTTGGCAACCCCACGATGCGCCTCTCCCCTGTGCAGGACCGCGGCCCTGCCCAGTCCCCTTACCCGGTTCCCCTATTCTGTTTGTCTGTTTATACCCCACCGGGCCGGCAGCAATCCTTTGGCCAGGGCCCGAAGGACCGTTTTGTGCCTCTCGCACTGATTGCCCCTACTACGGCATCGTTGCCTATCGGCACCCACTCGGAGGCCACGCTGCCGCCTATTTTGTGTGTCTAAACCCCAGTGGGCTGCCAGCAACCCTTGGGCGCGGGTCCGAAGGACTGTTTCGTGCGCATGCACAGGTTGCTTCCTCCGCCCAAGAGCATCGTGTAATGTGCCACCCCATCCCTCCGAGTTTTCCGCGCTCTCGACCCTCGTCTCGCTACTTTTGCTCCTGCACCCCTTCTCCTACATCTCTTAGCCCGTGCATGCCTCTACGGGCGGCTCTCTTCACCGAGTGCACTTTGCTTGCTGCTGGTTCGCCTTCTCCCTTCGCCCCGCGCCCACTCTGCGTGTCTGCTTTCTTAGTGTTGTTTCGTGGGTTTTCTTCGTGCTTTTTTTTGCCTGCCGGGACTTGCCCCCGTCCCCTATTCTGCTGTTCTGTGGGCTCCCTTGGTGGGGTTTCTCCCCCTGTGGTGTCGTTGGGTGCTTTTCTTCCCCCTAAACCCTGCAGGCACACAGAACACAACAGTTCCACTGCTTGAGCTTCTTGTCTCTTCTTTCAGTTCCCCTGGCTTCGTCGCCCCCGGGGGCAGGTTTTCCGCCGTCCCCCATGGCAACTGAGCGCCTTCCCGCCCCTGCTCCTGCCCCTCTGCTTACCTCGCCCTGTCCTGCCCTCCAACGCGATCCCCGCGCTTTGTTGCCGTTCCCGGCTCCTGGCTGGTACCCTGCGCGCCGCGGCGCTCCTCTCTTCAGCACAGCTGAATCCTTCTCACCCACACGCGCCATTCCGCCGCCACCCGATTCTCCCCCCGCCAGGGCAACTTGGGCGGCTGCCGTGGGAGACCCGCCTGGGGGATCCACCCCCTCGTCGCCCCCGCCAGCCTGACCTCCATCAGCTCCCTGATGTCGGGGCCGTCCTTGGGCGGCTGGTATGGCACTGTGTGCTGCATGTTGTTGTCCTGTCGGAGATGCAATAGCCCCGTGTGTTGCAGTACTCCCTCCTTGCCAAGCCCGCGCGCAAGTCCCCGTGCTCCGGTGCGTCGCTTGTCCCCTCATTACCTTGCCCCTTCCGTCTCTTTTGTCACCGCTCTTGTGCGCCCTTAGCTTGCCCCTTGTCCCTTGCCACAGTGGCCCTGGTCCTCATCGTTGTTGTTGCCCCATCCCCTCTCTCACCTTCTATGCTCACGCCCCTCATTCTCGCCCCCTATCGGTACTCCGTGGGCCCGCCGCTGGGACCTATCCAAGGTCGGGGTCAGGGTCCCCACCTGTGTCCCGCGCCCTCCTTACCGCAGTTCAGCTTGGGGCCATACATTTCTCTTTTGTCATCAACATGGCCCCAGTGTAGGTGACCTACACCTACTGTTCCCGGGATGCACGGTAGACAGTATACTGGCTACTGCCGCACACCCTGACGCACGCCCCTCTACCCGCCAAGTCTCCTTCCTGCTGACTCATCCCTGGACCTAGGTCAGTTGATCTCCCAGTCATGTACGGTCACTTCAGCCAGCTGATGCTTCGCAAGAGCAATAGTATCGAATATCAAACAAGTATGATCATAAATAAAGGGGGCCAATTGCTTTGCCGTGGATCCTCATCACTGCCCTCGCGCAGCGTTCACTTGGCGAGTTAATCTGCGGATAAAATCCAGCAGCGCTGGCGGCACTCACGGTGGCTCCCAGATCCATCCCGGTGCATCGGCATTCGAGCTGCGGCAAACGCATGTTGGACTCCTCCCCTTGGTGATGTGGTCCAGTTGTCCCAATTGCAGTTACGCTCCTCAAGTGTGACCTGGACCGCGTGCTGCTTCATCCCCTGCATTTGCTTTTCGTACGTTGTCCGTCTCCGGTTCTTGTGGACGGCTGCTGCTTCTAACCACCATGCCCCAGCGGTGATCCTCTGCCACACGACAACGGACCCTGTGCTGTCGGCTTTGGTCCCGCTCCTCCACAACACTTCGCAAAATTCTCAACGACGGCGCCCTTGTCAAGCGTCTACTTTGTACCCCAGCTTGCACCTTTGTGCCCGCATTCCCCCGCATCCCTGCTCCGTCTCCCGCCCCTGTCCTGCCGCAGGCTGCAACCACCACTGCCATCAGGGTCCGGTGTGGACCCTGCCTCTTTCTCTGCCTTCCGTCCCTGACTTGCTGCTACCGCCCTGCGCCTCGCCGGCTCCTTGTCGCCGTTTCCGTCTGTACCTCCCCTCCCTCTGCAGCAGCTCGCTCAGCACCTGCATCATGGGCCTACCCCCCATATCCCCGGGGTCATCCAGATCCGTCCCGGGGAGCGCCGCCTGCAGCATCCTCCTCCACCTGCTCTGTTCAATCTCTGGCCCCTTGCTCTGTGGCCTCCCTACCCGGCGGACCACGTCCCGGAACAGGTGGGGTCCTGAACTTCGCCCCCCTCTCCTCCGTCCCGTCCATTTTACGTAGTGGACGAACTCCCCCAACTCTTCCGCCTTCCCTGCTCTCTGCGAGAAACATGCCGCGCCAGCGGCAACGCCGAAACCCAGTCTGTCGGCGTGGGCTCCAGGCTGGGCCTTCTGGGCCGCGGCACGCCCGTGGTGCCCGTTACTCCCCGCTCCTCCATGCAGCGCCTCTTCCCCCTCGGTTGCCCGACGTCTCCAGTGTTGTCTGTCGCCCACTTCAAGGTCAGCAAACTCCCCTCCTCACACCTAGGCTTTTAGGGGGGGAAAAAATTCCCAGAATACTCCTCAAATGCTCTTTTTGAACCCCGTGTGGTAGATCGTATTGGACTTCGGCCCTAAACACTTGATCCGTAGAATTCACGACTATTGCTGATAGTTTCTTCCCGCTTGATGCCGCAAATGTCACTTTTTCTGACACCAATGATGTTGACATGCAACTTAACCTGCATTTTGCTTGTCAACCTGCTGGCCGCATTCTTTGATGTCTCTGATCTGCATACTTCGTTACGTATGGAAGTCCCTGTGTTCATCCATAACCCAAAGGTACGTTTCTCCTATTTCGTGCAGCAAAGACCTTCAGATCCCGCTTCTAGGTACCCGGGACACAATGAGATGCAACTTATCATGCATATTGCATGACAATTAACATCTCATTACCATGCTTTCATTGCTGTCGCATGAAGCACTGCTAGAGTCCCTAGAATGCATGGGGAGGCCTGGCTGTCCACCTGTGTCATCAGGATGGCACATTCTGTGCATAACATACATGAGTAGCATGTGTATTGACTTGAGGAACAAGTTAACGCGCATCAATGGCGATAAGGCGTCCGCCAGCTCCTTGAGGGGTGTCGCAGTTGATCTGTGAATGAAAGAGCTAACAGGTATTTCCCACATTTCTAATGAAAGAAAAAGTGTCTGCAAATAACAACATCTCTCGTAGTGTATACTTGTTGCTTTTTGTTTCGGATTGGCTGTGTATCGTGCATCGTGCAGGTTAACTCGCGTGTTGGTGCAAATGGCCTGTTTCACTCAGAAACAGCGCCAAAAAGGGGCAACAAAGAGCGATCGGTCGAGCATGACGCTTCCTCTGCGATATGCAATAACTGACGGCGACAAGAATTGCATCGGCGTTGTGTGTCCACCTTTCATGAGTTCTGCTTGCCACTTATCATGTGCTGTGCAGCTCAACATGCGTGTCAACAGCCGGAGTCACGAGCGGTTGATGCAGAGAAGTCCGAGCGGCAGGACAGTTCAAGCAGTGCTGCAGACAACTTTGCTGAGGTTTTGTGTGCTTTTATATTGTAGTAAAGCACTGTGTGGTGCGTTCGCTGATTTGAGGTGCCAGTTATCGCGTTTTTTGCGTGTTACGATGTGTCTCATGTTCGAACTCATCACTCATGCGCGGTTGGGTAGCAGTCTTCTTGCCAGGACAGTTCAAGCAGTGCTGCAGACAACTTTGCTCAGGTCTTATGTGCTTTTATATTGCAGTAAAGCACTCTGTGTTGTGTTCGCTGTTCGTGAGGTGCCAGTTATCGCGTCACAGGGTCCCATGCAACAGGCACCATTCTTTTATATGCCTACTCCATGGCAGCATTGAGGCTCTGACTGGATACACTGCTCATACAGCGAAACACTGCATTATACACAGTGAATTGTGCTGCATCCGTTTATTGTGCAGTTTGTTGTGCAGAATGCGTGTTAGCTTGCATTTCAATTCGTGTGGTACACATTTCTGATGCAAAACGAGTTTTCAAAAAATTTCCAGTCACCATTCCAAATGTATTGGAAAAATCATCCAACAAAATGATCACACCGCAGTCATTGGGCAGCCAAACACGGTTATGCAGTTAGCATGCAGGTTGACGTGCAGAACGCAAGATAGCTCGCATGTCAACATCATTGGTGTCAGAAAAAGTGACATTTACGGCATCAAGCGGGAAGAAACTATCAACAATAGTCGTGAAATCTACGGATCAAGTGTTTAGGGCCGAAGTCCAATATGATCTACCCCATGGGGTTCAAAAAGAGCATTTGAGGAGTATTCTGGGAATTTTCCCCCCCCTAAAAGCCTAGGTGCATCCATTGGGGGGATGCTCCGCTCCGGGTCAGAAATGACCCGTTGCCCCCGGCGGGTGACCTCCGCCTCCTCCGCCCTCAGCCTGCGCTCCCGCGCAATGATCTCTGTTTCCTTCCCCCCTTGCCTCTCGGTCTTGCCCCTGATCCTCTCCAGCGCCCGGTCCTGCATCTCCTGCTCCGCCTGCGGCGGGATACCCGTCCGCCCGAACGGGAGCAGGCCCTCTGTCCCTCTGTCCCTCTGTCCCTCATCGACTGTACGTCCTGCTACTCCCTCTCCCGCTATCCCCTCTCTACCCTCTCGTTACTTCTTCTGATGTCTACCTAGGCGCCCTGCCGGTCCCCAATGGCCTGCGCCTTCCCCGCCTCCAGCCCAGGGGCGCCCTGAGCATGGGGCTGCGCCCCTGCTGGCAGTGCACTGGGGTACCACGGTGGGGGAAGGTACACGGGCAGTACCGCTGGGTATGGCGGTGGGGAGAACGGTGGGACGATACCCCCCCTACATCTGCCACCCCCCTTCATCTCCTACACTGGCGCCCTGATATACCACCCTCCTTTCACCTTCCCTTGTCCCTTGGCTCCCTTTTCCTGCATCCTCGTCCCGTCCCCCCCTCCTCTCCTGCGCCTCCCTGTTTCCCCTGCTGCCCCCTGCCACCGTCCCCGCCACCGTGTGCACTCTATCCACCTTGCCCTGTCCTCTTGCTTGGCCCTTGGTGCCCTTTACCTCCGACGCCTTCTGCTATCCCTTTCCGCCCTCCGCTGCCCTTCCCGCCTTCTCACGTTGTCGGACCTCTTTGCCGCGCCCTTGCGCCTTCCCCTCCCCCGTGGTGTCCTTCTCTTCCTGCGCCCAGCCGGTATCCTCCCCAGCCCTCTCCGCCCCCGCGTGCCCTCTGCCTGCTGTGTCCTGTCGGTGCGACCTCCCCTTGGTGTCCCTTACCTTGCTGACCGCGCTGCCGCTTCCCTGCTTCCTCCCCCCCTCTATTCTCCTCCGTCCCTCTCCTCTCCCCCTCCATCTGCAGCCGGTAGATAACTCCCAGCTCCGGGGGGGGATGTGTGCCGCCTACGGCGCTGGTGCTCCCAGCGCGCCAGTGCCTCATACCGCGCCATTTGTTTACGGCGCGCCTTCTGTTCCTCCTCCGCCCTAAACGCCGCTGGAGTTCCCGGGGGGGACCGCTGTGGGGCCCCTGTGGGGCTTGTCAAAACGACTGCCGCGGCTGTGCTCACTGCTGCCTACCCCTCCCTTACGCCCCGTCCTCCCCTTATGTCCTCTGGCCCTCCCTGCTCCTTATCCGCCTGCCTGGCCAGTCCCTCTGGTCGCTTGTCGTCGTTTCCAGGCAAGTCGTATACGATGATGGGACAGCTTGGAGGGGACCACGTGGGCTGCATTCCACGGCTATGCACCGATTTGTTTGCACGCATTGTGGAAGTTTGAGTCGGTCAGCCCTCTGTTTCGTTCAAAGTGGAAGCCAGTTACCCTGAGATGTAGAACGGGAAGGTGTACGTATGTACGGAGGGGGGGGGTTTGCGAGTTTTGCGAGGGCGGTCAAGTCTGTGGACTCAGGGATCAGGGGAACGCTTGAAAAAACCTTTTTTCGTCCCAGCAGGATGCAGTCACCAAATGTGCAATCACATTGACGTATGCACGCGGAGTCGCGCACGACTGTGGGCTCGCAGAGTTTGGCTACCCGCCAAACTTCTCGTGGCCTTGGGGTTCCTCAGCATGCAGATGCTGCAGCACCCCACATGCTTTTTCATGGGGCAACGACCGATATGCCTTTTGCTTGCAAGAGCTGGGGGAAAAGAAGGTGACATGAAGGTGGAGAGAAAATTACGAAAAACTTTCCGGAGGCCTCCCCACCCCTCATGTGCGAAGGCAGTGGTTTGTTGAATATGCCTCTGAACTTGCTGTTCGTTGCCTGCAGGTTCATTGTGCGATTGTCAACAATTTTTGGAAAGAACAGAGGGCAACCACACCTTTCTCCTGCCCCACACCACCCCAAACCATCCGGCACAACGGAGGTAAGTTCCCGGTGCATCTAACCAAAGCACGGCAACGGTAATTCATCAGACCCGATGTGCAGCCTGTTGACCCTTGTGCGTGGCCCCACCCCATCAAGTGGCACGCTGAACCAGCAGCCAATATGCAGCACAGGGGGAAAGTGTCAACAAGCAGCTTTGTCAGCTGCACCGTGGGCACGAGCAAACATCGCCCAGCCTGCCCACCACAAGCGGGGTTGGCCGCCACACAAGCCCGGCAGGTGCCGCGCACCTGCAGCATTGAGCAAGCAGCAGCCAAATGCAGAGTGTTCAGACGCCGTTTCATGGACACGCCTCTTACTGAGACCTGCCACGTGTTGTTTCTCTTCCCCATTTGCTCACATCCTTCTACTGGTTTTCCGATGCAAACAAGCGGCACACAGCAGCGGGCAGTCAGCAGCATGTAGCTCTATAATAGCAAGCAACAAGACTCGGCGAGTAGCAGACATGTGGAGGTAAACACAGAACAACGAGGGGTGGGCTGGGCGCTGAACACTTATTCACGTCCGCTGCAGACGACTGTGCACAACTATTCTCTCTGCTCAGGGGATATAAAGATTGCAGAAAAGGGGCTCGGGACACTGGCTCGGCGTCTGTACTCCTCCGACGTGCGTGTTGCCCATGCAGCAGTCCTGTATGCCCTCGGTGACACAGTCGCTGCTGAGGATGCCTGGCAGGCAGCCTGCTAGCTGCCAGGGACCGAATGTATACGAGACGACAAAGGGGACAGGCGGTGGTTGCTGAAATATAGGCACTGGACACCAGGCATGGCGGATGCAATTGAGAAGTGAAACTACACTGAACCCGCCGTTGAACGGGAGTGGCAGACAAAGCGCCCGAGAAATCCTCACAATCTTTGGGATCAACAAGCTTCTGCTGGCGTTCGAGTGCATATGATTGACTCGATTGCTTGTGTACTTGCGTCGCCGTGCCGCTGAATGCATGCAATTCGATGCAGCGCGGCTTCAAGCTGATTCCACATGTGCAGGCTCCGTGCCCCATGTCATGCGGACCACCTGTGTTTTTTTATGCAGCAATTTGAGGGAACAGTGGCTTCAGGGTTCGAACATACGCCCAGGATCCGGGACCCGGCCAACACCTCGAGGGATGTAGGAGGTGGGGGAGGAATTTGCTGCATTGCATGCACAATACGTTTGCAAACCGATCGCAAGGCCAGACTGAAGGTCCACAGCAATGTCTTCAGAGAGCAGTCCAGATCCAAGACGAATAATGCAGTCGAAGCAAAGTGCGCACACAAGACGTGAAACCTGCCTGCACAAAGGTTCTACAGCCGAAGCTGGCCCCTGCACTTTCAGCCCTGCCCCCCTTCTCTGCCCCACATCCTGCTTCCACATCTGTCGTTGATTTGGGAGGTCCCCTTCACCTCGAGTACGGGGGTGGTGTCAGAGGGTGGTTGCGTACCCAGGGCGACCTGAAAATTGCTCCGCGGTGGGGGGTGACATGAACGCCCGCCGAAGAAGGGGGGGGGGCCTGGAGAAATGGACGTCCTCGCCGAGCCCCTTAACAAGGGGCAGTTTTGTAGTTGTTTGAAAATCACTTCGAAGAGAGGTTGTTAGATCAAGCGCTGGATATCACTTTTTTGAGGGGGGTGGGGGGGTGGGGGGGTGGGGGGCGCGGGGGGTCAAAATTTTTTGCTCAGAAGCCTCCAAGGCGTGGGGACACACATCGCCAATACAGCTGCTGGTGGAATGGTAACGCAGTTGACGGAGGGTTTTTCGTCGGCGTTTCGAATCCTGGTCGGCTGACTTTTGTCGGCGGCGGCGGCGGCGTACAGTTCGCCCTCCCGGGGTTCGCACCGCCACCAAAAAGGCTCCGGTCGGCTGCACTACCACTCGGCCACTGCTCGGTCTGATCCGAAGGGCCTACCCACTGCTTGGGACCGCATCTGCCACTGACTAAAAACCAATGCGGGAAGGCGCGGTAAGGCCTGGGTGGGGCGCTGCATGGCAGCCGGAAGTGACCGGGGGTCATCGTACCCTTAAACAAAAGTACCACCCCCGCTGGCACTCTGTAACTATGGTTCCGGCGCGGCGACCGAGGAGGGGGGGGGGATTGGAAAATGGGCGTTCATGTCACCCCCCCCCATGCAGAGCAATTTTCTTCCCGCCCAGCATCTACAGCTTTGGTGGGTTGAAGCGGGCTGAGTGACTTGCGTGTACTGTTCAGACAATTTCAAGTGACCCTGGGCATTGTGAAATCGATGTGCGGCCATCTGAACCGGATTGCGCCCCACGCCTCAGCATGCCGCTCAGATACTGTCATTCTCATATTTTTGGCCGTAATCAGTGTTTTCTGGGTCCAGGTGGTCAGTTTGTGCCCCCCCTACCCTGTCTTGAGGGTGCTGGACCCAAAAGACCATATGTTGCATGCCATTGAAGCCATTTCATAAGTGTTTCAGGGCCGCCACCACGAAAAAACACCATTTTTCGCCGGAAAATGGCCAAAAAAGCCAATTTTGGGCCCAAATCAGGGTTTTCCGTGTCGTCAATTCGAGCCCGTGCTACCCTATTCTGAGGGTCCTGGACCCAAACAAAAGATGTGTTGCATGCCATTGAAGCCATTTCACACGTGTTCCAGGGGCGCCACCACCAAAAAAACACCGTTTTCGCTAGAAGATTGACCAAAAAATGCCAATTTTTAGCCGAAATCAGTGTTTTCTGGGTCCGGGTGGTCAGTTGGTACCCCCCCTACCATTTTTAGTGGGTTCTGGACTCAGAGGAAGGTGTGATCCATGCCATTGAAGCCATTTAACAAGTTTTTTTGGGTCGCCACCACCAAAAAACACCATTTTCACCCCCAAAATGGCCCCAAAATGCCATTTTCTTTTTAGCCCAAATCAGTATTTTCTGGGTCCGGGGGGTCAGTTTGTGCCCCCCCTACCCTGTTTTCAGGGTGCTGGACTACAAAGAAGATGTAGTGCATGCCAATGTACTGATTTAATAAGTGTTTCAGGGCCGCCACCACCCAAGAAACAACATTTTTCGCTGTAAAATGGCAAAAAAGCCAATTTTTAGCCCAAATCAGTTTTTTTTGGGTCTTGATGGTTAGTTGGTGCTCCCCCCGCCCTATTTTGAGGGTGCTGGAGCCAACATAAGATGTGTTGCATGCCATTGAAGCCATTTAACAAGTGTTGCAGGGCCAACACCAGGAAAGAAACACCATTTGTTGCCCCAAAATGGCCAAAAATGCCACCTGTTAGACCAAATCAGTGTTTTCTGGGTCGAGGCGGTCAGTTCAGACCCCTCCTACCCTATTTGGAGGGTGTTGGACTCAAGAAAGATGTGTTGCATGCCAATGTAGCAATTTAACAAGTGTTTCAGGGGCGCCACCACCAAAGACACCAATTTTCGTCCGGGAAATGGCCAAAAAAAGCCAATTCAGTGGTTTCTGGGTCTCGGTGGTCAGTTTGTCCTCCGCCTCCCCCGTATTTTGAAGGTGCTGGACCCAAAAAAAGATGTGTTGCATGCCATTGAAGCCACTTCACGACTGTTCTAGGACTATATTGCCATATTTGTGCAGATTTGGCCAAAAAATCAGCACTGTGCACAATCTGCAATGTGACAGACAGTTGACTGATTTGACCACATGTCGCCAGATTTTTCATCAAGAAATCACCTCGCAGAGGTTGTCAGATCAAAGCATGGGGAAAACGCCACAAACTCCCCATTTCTAGCCTTTTTTGGCCTATTCGCGCACCCTACCCCAAAGGGTTAAATTGTTAGTTTAACCCCTTGTAAAATCCTTATTTTGTCCAATAGATGCATCCCCCAATGAGCTTTTGGTCCGGACCCCCCTAGACTCCCCCCACTTGAAACCCATATTTTTGAGGTTTTGAGGGAGGGGGGTGGGGGGGGGGTTCAAAAAATGACCCCCCCCTTTTTTGGGTCGAAAATCATGAATCTTTTGGTTTTTTTTTATTTTGAGCCGAAAAAGTGTTTCCGGGCCCCGACTCCATAGAGTTTGTATGGGGCGGACTGGGACGAGCGCTTTTTTGCAATCTGTAGCTTTGTCGAGGGCCGGTCAAATGCCCGTGCCAACAACGCGAAATGCCTATTTCCACCAATCATGGCCTAGTGAATGGGCCGGTACACAACCTGCTTATGCAGTTTTTCACTGTGGACAGCTCAAAAATCGAAGTTTTTCGGAACTTACTTTTTTGATATTGTGACCACACAATATGACCATCCAAGGTATCTAAAGCATGGTTTGCGTTGTATGTACATTTCCACCCCATTTGGGTATTAGGTCCAGGGGGGGGGGGGGGGGGGGGGGCTCCCAGCGGATTGGTACACAACCTGCTTGTGCAGCTTTTCACCTTGGACAGCTCAGAAATCCAAGTTTTTTAAACTTATTTTTATGATATTGTGACCATACAAATTGACCATCCAAGGAATGTAAAGCATGATTAGGCCGTATTTATCTGTTTTTCACCCTATTTGGGTATTACTTCGGGGGGGGGGGGGGGGGGCTCCCAGAGGATTCGTACACAACCCGCTTATGCAGTGTTTCACCCTAGGCAGCTCAAAAATCGAAGTTTTCAAAACTTATATTTGTGATACTGTGATCACCTAAAATGACCATCCAAGCTATGTAAAGCATGTATTAGGCCATATGTATGTCTTTTTTTCCCTATTTCATGTGTGCGTTGCTTGAAGTAGATTCTCTGCGAGGTGGACTTGCCAAAGGCAAAAGAATTTCAAGATTCACACCCCCGAAGATTTTAGATGGCAAGGTTTTATGAGATTTGCACATGATATGATTTCATTTTCGAAATAATGCTATCTTTGGTGAAAAACATTGCCATTGTTCGATAGAATTTGATTTGTCCCGTTGGCGCGGTTTAAGGTGCGGCATGATGTACTTTGGGCGAGCAGCCCGTTGCAACACAGCATAGCCTTGAGGTTACGGCTTCCAACCCAAGAGATCAACAAAACACAGCATCTGCTGCACCATTGGCACATTAATAAAAGTGCTTTTTACTCTTCGATAATGACCTGGTGACTAAACAGAAAAGGAAAAGTAATTTGTCACAATTCTTAGCTTTAGAGTCACGAACAAAATGCAGTGTGTCTGCAGGCCGTTGAAATTGAATAGGAGGGAGTTGAAATGGAGTAGGAGGGCGTTGAAGTTGACAAGGAGGGAGTTCAATTGAGTAGGAGGGAGTTGAAATTGAGTAGGAGGGAGTTCAAATTGAGTAAGAGTGAGGTTATTTTCATTTGGACGAAGTTCAAATTGAGCAGGAAGGAGTCAAAGCTGAGTAGGAAGGAGTTGAAATTGACTAGGAAGGAGATGAAATTGACCAAAAGGGAGTTGAAAATAAGTAGGATAGAAAAGAAATTGAGCGAGTTGATTTTCATTTGGAGAGAGTTCAAATTGAGAGGGAGGAAGTGAAAACTGAGCAGGAGGGAGTTAATATTGAATACGAGGGAGTTGAACTTGAGTAGCACGGAGACGATTTTCATTTGGAGGGAGTTGAAATTCAGTCGGAGTAGGAGGGAGTTGATTTTCATTTGGATAGAGTTGAAATTGAGTAGGAGGGGGTTGAAATGGACTAGGACGGAGTTGGAACCGACTAGGAGGGAGGTAAAATTGAGTAGGAAGGAGTTCATTTTCATTTTGAAAGAGTTCGAATTGAGTAGGAGGAAGTGAAACCTGAGTAAGAGGGAGTTGAAATTGACTAGGAGGGAGTTGAAATTCAGTAGAAAGGAGTAGATTTCCATTTGGACAGAGATACACTTGAGTAGGGGAATTTGAAATTGATTAAGAGAGAGTTGATTTTCAATTGGGTGGAATCAAACGTGAGAAGGAGGCAGGTGAAATTGCATAGGCACAAATCACACTGATTTCGCTGTAGGACCTTTCATAGTACCTGCAAAGAAATAAAATGTATTTTCAATTGTAAGAACATACAAAGCAATCATGCATCAATCCTGAATCTGAGTTTCTCGACATTTACATCTGTGTGCCCGCGCTAAGCGCTTCAAGCGCGTATTTGCCTGCTAACCTCCCTCCTAGGGAGCAGCCCGGGGCCGGGCGGCAAACACAAAAGAGGCGAGAGCGCACAGCGAGCCGAGAAGCGGGGAAAAAAAAAACCGGGGCCGGAAACCAGAGAAAGCCAGCGACAGGGGGGAAAGAGAGAACGGGGGCGCGGAACGAAAGAGCGAAAAAAAAAACGAAAAAAGGAGCACCGAGCGGCGGCGACGAAAACAGCGCGACAAAAGGTCGGGGGGGGGGGGGGGGGGGGGGCAGCAACCACCAAAGAGCAGCGAACGGCGAGGCGCAACACACAAGAGGAGAGCGCACAGAGAGCAGAGAAGCGGGAGGCCAACAAAACAAACAGGCCACAGCGCCACGGCCAAGGGCACCCGGGGCCGGAAAACCAGCGAAAGCGAGGGACAGCGGGGGCAAACAAAAAAAGAGAGCACCCAGAGTCAGCGACGAAAACCGCGAGACACGAAAGGGGGGGGGGGGGGGGGTGGGCAACAACCACCAAGGAGCAGCCAACGGGGCAAGAGGGCACGGAGAGCCGAGAAGCGGGAGGCAAGCAAAACAAAAGCACACAGCGCCAAGGCCCGGGACGACCGGGGCCGGAAACCGGAGAAAGCCGGAGACAAAGGGGGCGCACAAAAAAAAGACCAGAGGCCGGGGGGGGGGAGAAAAGAAAAACAAAGCGCCAAGGCCCAAGGCACCCGGGGCCGGAAACCAAAGAAAGCAAGAGACTAAGGGGGCGCGAAAAAACAAGGGGGGGGGGATGGGGAGAGGGGCAACAAGGGGGGGGCAGTCAAACGACCAAGAAAGGGGCAACCCGAGCCCGGAGGAGGAAGAGCAAAGCAGAAAGGCAGAGCGGCCGGAGGAAAAGGTGAGGTGCACCAAAACGCGCCGGGGAGGCCCAAAACAAACAGCACGCAGGCGCCAATGCCCAGGGCAACCAGGGCCGGAAACCAGAGAAAGCCAGAGACAACGGGGGCGCGCAAAGAGAAAGAAAAAACAAAAAAAAAAAAAACAGCACAAAGCAGCAGCGAGGAAAAAAGCGAGACACAACAGGGGGGGGGCGGGGGCAGCAACCACCAAGGAGCAGCCAAAGGCGAGGGAGGAACCACAAAAGAGGCGACAACTCACGAAGAGCCGAGGAGCGGGAGGCCAACAAAACAAAAAGCACACAGCGCCAAGGCCCAAAGCACCCAGGGCCGGAAACAGGCAAAAGCGAGAGACAACGGGGACGCGCAACGAGAAAAAAAAACGGAGCACAAATCGGCAGCGCGAAAAACAGCGAGACACAAAAGAGGGGGGGGGGGGGGGGGGCAGCAACCACCGGAGAGAGCATCCGACGGCCAGGCGGGAAACACAACAGAGGCGAGAGCGCACAAAGAGCCGAGGAGCGGGAGGCCAACAAAACAAACAGCACAGAGCGCCAAGACCCAGGGCTGCCGGGGCTGGAAACAACAGAAAGCCAGAGACAACGGGGGCGCAGGAGGAAAAAAAAACACAAGCCGGGAGGGGAGGAGGAAAGAGAAACAAGGCGCCAAGACCCAAGGCACTCGGGGCCGGAAACCAAAGAAAGAAAGAGACAAGGGGGGCGCGCAGAGCGGAACAGCAGGAAAAAAAAAGGCGGGGGGGGGGAGGGGGGGGTAGGGAACCAAAGAACCGCAAAAGGGGCAACCCCAGCCCGGAGGGGGCCGAGCAGAAGAGCAAAGCGGCCTGAGGAAAAGGTGAGGCGCACCAAAACGCGCCCGGGAGGCCGGCCCGCCCGACCCGGCCAGCACGGACGAGCACACGCACACACGCACGGGACCCGGGCGTGGCGTCCTCCAACTCGCAAGGGGAGGTGTCGGCGTCCACACGAAACAGCCCGGGTGCACCGGCCGAGTCCCCCGTGGAAAGACGGACGGTACGGGAAACCGGACGCATCAGTGACCGGCTCCACACACGCCAACCAGCGCAGCGCACGCAGCCCAGAACCGACGCCGGAGGGACCCGCCAGGGACAACCCCATCGCGGGGCCCCGAACGGGTCCGACGCGGAGCGAGCCCAGCTCCCCTGCCTCAGTGGGGGCCAACGGCAGGCACAATGAGCCCGGTTCTCGGCCGGCCTCCGCGTGCCCCGCGCAGCCGCCCAGTAAATCCGGGGGCGAAAGCCCCCGGGATGGGGAAGGGCACCACGGCGTCGGGAAATCCGACCGGAGCACCGAGAGCGACCGGACCGGACGAGGCGCGGCGCACCACGCGGGGCCACGAGGCACGCCAAAGAGGCACGCCGCCGGCCACAACCACGGCACGGGGACAGGTGCCAGGCAACAACGGCCGCCAAGTGCCGCGAACCCGGACAGCGCGCACCAGAACCACACAACCACGGCCGAGGGGCGACACCGAAGGGAAGACGAGGCCAAGCAGCGCCAGAGAAACCGGACGCACCGGACTGGATCGTCCGGGGTGGGTCAAGCAGCAGGAACCGCCGCCCCCCGGAATGGAGCATCCAGGGACCAGCGGCGTTGGACGCCCCCCGGATTGGAACATCCGGGGCGGAACAAGCAGCAGGCGCCACGGGGAGCCTCAGAAGCGGCCACGAGGATGAGGCCGTGGAGATGCAGCGAAGCAGAGGGGAGGACGAGGCCGGGGAGAAGCGGAGAAAACAAGATGAGGACAAGGCCAAGGAGACACAGCGGACCACACACGTGGACGAGGAGCAACTAGGAAGTGACGAGGAGGAGCCCGAGGAGATGCAGAGTAGGGGCGACCAAGACGAGGCCGTGCACAAGTAGCCAAGAGCAGACGAAGATAAGTAGTGCCCAGGAATGGATCATCCGGGGCACAACAAGAAGGACCGGCCCAAGCCAAACGACAAGAAAAGGCGGGGGAAGGAGTGCCGACGCACTAGACTGGAACATCCGGGGCGGAACAAGCAGCAGGGGCCGCCATCCCCCGGACTGGAACATCTGAGAACAAGTGGCGGCCACATGCCCCGGACTGGATTGTCCGGGGTGGGCCAAGCAGTAGGAACCGCCGTCCCCCGGACTGGAGCATGTGGGGATCAGCGGCGGTGGACGCCCCTCGGACTGGAGCATCCGGGGCGGAACAAGCAGCAGGCGCCACGGGGAGCCTCAGAAGTGGCCAGGAGGACGAGGCCGTGGAGATGCAGCGAAGCAGAGTGGAGGGCGAGGCCGGGGAGAAGCGGAGAAAACAAGATGAGGACAAGGCCAAGGTGACGCAGTGATGCACACACGTGGACGAGGACGGGGGGATGAGGTGGAGCAGCCGCGGAGAGGAGGCCGAGGAGAAGCAGCGGAGCAGCGACGAGGAGGAGCCCGAAAGGATGCAGAGTAGGGGTGACCAAGACGAGGCCGTGCACAAGCAGCCAAGAGCAGACAAAGACACGGACAGCGCAGGACTGGATCATCCGGGGCAAAACAAGAAGGAGTGGCCCAAGCGAAACGACACAAAAGGCGGAGGAAGGAGACACGACACCCCCCGGACTGGAGCATCCGGGGCGGAACACGCAGCACGGGCCGCCATCCCCCGGACTGGAACATCAGAGGACAAGTGGCGGCCAAACGCCCCGGACTGGATCGTCCGGGTCGGGCCAAGCAGCAGGAACCGCCGCTGCCCGGACTGGAGCATCCAGGGAACAGCGGCGGAAGACGCCCCCCGGACAGGCACATCCGGGGCGGAGCAAGCAGCAGGCGCCACGGGGAGCCTCAGCAGTGGCCACGAGGATGAGGCCGAAGAGATGCAGCAAAGCAGAGTGGAGGACGAGGCCGGGGAGAAGCGGAAGAGACAAGATGAGGACAAGGCCAAGGTGACGCAGTGATGCACACAAGTGGACGAGGACGGGGGGATGAGGTGGAGCAGCCACGGGGACGAGGCCGAGGAGAAGCAGCAGAGCAGCAACGAGGAGGACCCCGAGCAGATGCAGAATTGGGGTGACCAAGACGAGGCCGAGCACAAGCAGCCAAGAGTTGACGAACATAAGGAGAGCCCAGGACTGAATCTTCCGGGGCAAAACAAGAAGGAGCGGCCCAAGCGAGACGACCACAAAAGGCGGAGGAAGGAGACAGACAACCCCCGGACTGGAACATCCGGGGCGGCACAAGCAGCAGGGGCCGCCACCCCCCAGACTGGAACATCTGAGGACAAGTGGCGGCAAGACGCCCCGGACGGGTGCATCCGGGACGGAACAAGGAGCAGGGGCAGCCGCCCTCCGGACTGGAGCATCCGAGGACAGGCGGCGGCCGAACGCCACGGACGGGATCGCCGGCCACGGAGAGCACGAGAAGCGGACACGAGGACGAGGCAGTGGAAAAGCAGCGGAGCGGAATGGAGGACGAGGCCGAGGAGAAGCAGAGAAACCAAGATGAGGACAAGGCCCAGGAGATGCAGCGATGCACACAAGCGGACGATGACGCGGGGATGAGGTGGAGCAGCCAAGGGGACAAGGCCGAGGAAAAGCAGTGGAGCAGCGACGAGGAGGAGCCTGAGGAGATGCACAGTAGGTGTGACCAAGACGAGGCCGTGCACAAGCAGCCAAGAGCAGACGAAGACAAGGAGAGCCCAGGACTGGATCATCCGGGGCAAAACAAGAAGGAGTGGCCCAAGCACAACGACCACAAAAGGCGGAGGAAGGAGACACGACACCCCCCGGACTGGAGCATCCGGGGCCGAACAAGCAGCAGGGGCCGCCATCCCCCAGACTGGAACATTAGAGGAGAAGTGGCGGCCAAAAGCCCCGGACTGGATCGTCCGGGGTGGGCCAAGCAGCAGGAACCGCCGCCCCCCGGACTGGAGCATCCAGGGACCAGCGGCGGAAGACGCCCCCCGGACAGGAACATCCGGGGCGGAACAAGCAGCAGGCGCCACGGGGAGCCTCAGCAGTGGCCACGAGGACAAGGCCGAAGAGATGCAGCAAAGCAGTGTGGAGGACGAGGCCGGGGAGAAGCGGAAAAGACAAGATGAGGACAAGGCCAAGGTGACGCAGTGATGCACACACGTGGACGAGGACGGGGGGATCAGGTGGAGCAACCACGGGAGCGAGGCCGAGGAGAAGCAGCAGAGCAGCAACGAGGAGGACCCCGAGCAGATGCAGAATTGGGGTGACCAAGACGAGGCCGAGCACAAGCAGCCAAGAGTTGACGAACACAAGGAGAGCCCAGGACTGAATACACCGGGGCAAAACAAGAAGGAGCGACCCAAGCGAAACGACCAGAAAAGGCGGAGGAAGGAGACACGACACTCCCCGGACTGGAAAATCCGGGGCGGAATAAGCAACAGGGGCCGCGACCCCCCGGACTGGAACATCTGAGGACAAGTGGCGGCCAGACGCCCCGGACGGGCGCATCCGGGACGGAACAAGGAGCAGGGGCAGCCGCCCTCCGGACTGGAACATCCGAGGACAGGCGGCGGCCGAGCGCCACGGACGGGATCGTCAGCCACGGAGAGCACGAGAAGCGGACACGAGGACGAGGCAGTGGAGAAGCAGCGAAGCGGAGTGGAGGACGAGGCCGAGGAGAAGCAGAGAAACCAAGATGAGGACAAGGCCCAGGAGATGCAGCGATGCACACAAGTGAACGATGACGCGGGGATGAGGTGGAGCAGCCAAGGGGACAAGGCCGAGGAGAAGCAGTGGAGCAGCAAAGAGGAGGAGCCCGAGGAGATGCAGTGAGGAAGAGACCAGGACGAGGCCGAGGACAAGCAGCCAAGAGCAGACGAAGACATGGAGTACCCAAGACTGGAACGTACGGGGCAAAACAAGAAGGAGCGGCCGAAACAAAGCGACAACAAAATGCGGAGGAAGGAGTCCCGACGCACCGGACTGGATCAACCCGGGCGGAACAAGCGGCAGGGGCCGCCGCCCCCCGGACTGGGGCATCCGGGGACAAGTGGCCGCCAGACGCCCCGGACGGGCGCATCCGGGACGGAACAAGGAGCACGGGCTCCCCCCAGACTGGATCATCAGGAAACAAGCGGCGGCCGAATGCCACGGACTGGATCATCCGGGGTGGATCAAGCAGCACGAGCCGCCGCACCCCGGACTCCATCCGGTGATGCAGTGGGGTAAACAAGAGGCGGAGGCCGAGGTGAAGGTGAGCAGCAGCCATGAGGACGAGGCCATGGAGTAGCGGTGCGGCAGCCAAGAGGAGGAGCCCGTGGCGATGCAGTGATGCGAAGACCCGGACGAGGCCGAGGTAATGCAGCGCAGCGGAGACGAGGCCAAAAAGTGGCCAGGACTGGATCATCCGGGGCAAAGCAAGAAGGAATGGCCGAAGTACCACGCGAGAAAAACCGGTGAAAAAAGACCAGATGCTCCGGACTGGATAACCCGGAGCGGAACAAGCAGCAGGAGCCGCCGTCCCCCGGACTGGATCATCCGGGGACAAGTGGCGGCCTGGCGCCTCGGAAAGGATGATCCGGCGCTGGCAGCCTGTCCGCACAAGAGCAGGGCTCGACAGGCCGCGCTGAGGCGGGCCCTGGACCGGGTTTAGCAGGCCAGACATGAGTGCTGGTAGCTACGCCTCTTCGCACCCCCACCATGCATGAGACTCTTGTACCGCAGGTGGGATAAGTAGGGTGAAGAGGTGCACCCGAAACCGCCCACCCAGTGAAACCAAGGGCAGAGACACACACACAACAGAGAGGGCATCGACATGGACACCACGACGCAGGCGGGGCACGACAGCGGAGCACTCCATCCAACCAAGCCCTAGCAGGGGTACGTGTGGTGGTGTCCCTGCTAGGGCACAGCTGCCAGCCAAAAAAAAACCAACAACACGCGCTGTGTTCTTGTGCACAAACACAGGTGGAACAGATTGCCTGCCCACCCTGCATGACCCAGGGCGCACATCACACACACAGCAGCACGCCCAAGCCAGGTATGGGGGGAACAGCAGAAAGAAGGACCCTCAACCATGAGTGGCGAGGGACAAACATCAGAAGGGCAATGTGCCATAGGAGGTATGCAAGACGACGTCAAGGACGGCAAGACAGCAGGCGGTGCAAGCATACAGAACAGAGAACACAACTCCCCTCCAAGCCCTAGTGGGGGTACGTGTAGTGGGGTCCCTGCTAGGTCACAGCCGCCTGGACACGCTGTGTTCTCGTGCCAAAACATAGGTGGGCCAAAGGTGCCATGACACGGGAAAAGTGGCCAGATGACCCGGGCAGGAACAGGCGGAGGAGAATGCGCCGAGTGCGCGGAGGAAGGGGAGTGGATAGGAGCGACCCGTGCGAGGAGCACGAAACGGAGCACGGATGGATGAGGATCCTGTGGGCCCGCGCCACGGGGTTGCTGGCGGCCCGGTGGGGTATAAACACGGGATGAGGGATGGGATGAGGGCACCCGGCTAGGACAGGGGTGTGGCACGGGCCACACAACGGCCCCATGGGAACAGAAATCCACGGGACGCGGGGATTGGGCCGGTGTCGGTATGTGGTGAAGGCAAACTGGACATGGGATGGGAAGGGAGGCCGATAGCGCCAAGCAACAGCCCCGTGGGATTGGGAAACCAGTCGCCATGGAGTGGTGAACCATGGGCCAACCTTGGGGAGCTTGGCAACGGGAAGTCGGGAAAATGCCCTGAACTCCGGGACGGCCGTGAGGTGTCCGCAGGGGTGAGGGTTGACCCTGAGGTCCCCGGGTCAATGGCCTGAGTACACGTAGGTTCACGGGTGAGCGGGACCTAGGGGAACGTGGAAAGGGTCGCCCCCTGGTTTCCAGCCGCGGATGGACGACACCCAAGTGCATCCGGGAGCCGAGTGGATACTCCAACCCGTGAGGGATGGGGAGCAGTGGAATGTGGTTGACAGAGAGAAATGCTCCGCTGTCGGCGAGACTATCCACAGGAAACCGGCCTGCAGGCGCCCGAAAGGCTGTGCTAGGGGGGGAAGGCCGGAGGATCCTTCGATGGGTGACCGGAAGGAGCTGAGACCGTGAGGGCAGCAACTGAAGGACACCTACCGCCGGTCATGCCCCAAGGGAACCTGGTTGAAGTTCTCTGCCGTGAGGTGAGAAAGGGGTCGCCAGGGGAACTGATGGTGGACAGCTCTCCTTCCCGCCAGAGGCGGCCACCATGTAAAACAAGCAAGGAGATGTCAGATGAGGCTGCGGACGCGGCCGCCCTTACTTACTTACTTACTTACTTACTCCTAGGTACCGCGTTTTAGAAATATTGACAGGAACTCCCGGAATCGAATTGGGGAGCATCCCGATGTTATTGCATCATCATACGGCTGGAATGATATCTTCCGCATTTAAATTCGGCCGAAGCAATTTCGGAAACATTCGTCCTTTTTGTTCAGCCGACATCACATTTGTTTCTTTTTTTATCGACCCCCTCACTGAACGGCACATAGTTCATAGTGCTATTGGGGACGGGGTTTTTTCAGCCCACGGCGCACATGCGTTTTTCTCCAACTCCACACTAGCAGAAAGCTACAAGACATTGCGTGCTCCCAGACATACGCGCAGTGTTAGTGGGCAAGATAATCGGACGAATAATGAGGCCAATAGTGTGCAAATGCAGCAGTCCCATGCGATTAATGCTGGCAAGCAAAGAATTGGTAGATTAGTAGTTGAACTGTGAAAATCTAGGACTGTAAATCCAATTTTTGAAAAACGCAGATGCTGCAGAAGAATCAGCGCCACACCCGCACCGTGCGCATCACGGATTACCGGGGCAGACAAACTCCTGAGCCGCGCTTCATTGAAGAAAAGGTCTGCCTATGCTGCATGAAATCTCAATTTTTTTTCACACAATTGTTGTTTGAAAAATTGCCGGCGAATTAATGATTCAGAATGCGTGGAGCAAAAGGAAGGTGCAAATGATGGTTGACAGCACATAGGATTTTAAGTCTCATTTCGTCATATAACTCAGTATCTTGGCATTTTCGCAAACAGCATGGAATTCTCTACATGACTGCGAAGTCCACTTTTGAAAATTTGAATCTTTTGGAGAATCACTCACTAAGGATTTCCTGTAATCGCAGATTCATTCGCAATTTAGCGGCAGCGACGCGAGCGTAAATAGTTGGTTTGGTCGATTTAGGGCGTACCTTCCACGGCACGCACGAACTGAGCATATGAGGTTTCGTAAATAAGCATACTCGACATCCTGAGCACATTTGTGGTCCCCTGTCCTCCCCAGCCGTAAAGTTATAGGCAATTTTCATCCTTCCCCCCCCTTTTTGACACTAAAAACGGCTACAAACGGCCTTCGTGCACTCCATAGTACCACGACACCCGTACAAGGGCAGTGCCCTCTTCTTAGATGACCTATAAAGAGGCATTGCATCCAAATGAAATGCTTGTAGCCCTCGTAGCTGTCAAGCTATGACATGAATGTGGGTATGTAGAGAAGGGACCTGTTCGGAAGGTGACAATGCCATTTAGGAAGCATAGGGGGTAGTATGAACAAGCAAAACAATCAGAGGGCGCCGTCTCGTGATAGCACCATGATGGAACACACATTGTACCATGTTGAAAGCCTCTATGTGGCATTGCCGTGAGGATATGTATCTTTTGTGCGTGCATTTTGCTCGTATGCATGGACATTCTTGGTGACTTTTGACACTAAAAACGGGTACAAACCGCCCTGGTGCGCTATATTGAACCATGGCACCCATACAAGGGCAATGCTCTATTGCTGGATGCCCTTCAGAGAGGCATTGCATCCAGAAGAAATGCTTGTAGCCCTTGTAGCCGTGAAATTATAACACGAAAGTGGTTATGTGGAAAGAGAACCTCTTTGCAAGGTGTAAATGCCATTTAGGAAGCGTAAGGAGTACTATGAACAAAACAAACAAACAAAGGGCAATGTATAGTGATAGGACTGTGATGGAACACACATTGTAAGATGTTGAAAGCCTCTATGTTGCATTGCCATGAGGATATGTATCTTTTGTGCGTGCATTTGTCTCGTATGCATCGACATTCTTGGTGCCTTTTGACACTAAAAACGGCTACAAACGGCCTTGGTGCCACCCATAGAACCACGGCACCCATACAAGGGCAAAGCTCTGTTGGTAGATGGCCTTCAAGGAGGCATTGCATCCAAAAAAATGCTTGTAGCCCTTGTAGCCGTGAAGTAATGAATGGTGTAACACGTCTTGACATTGTTTCAAGGGCAAAGTGTTTGGTCATGGCACCGTCAAAACAGGCGAAAAGGGAGGCTGCAAAGTTGGAACTCCCTGAAGATGAAGAAAAGTTTCCAAGACTGAATGACACCAACAGGTCAGAATATGAGATTGTGGCTGAGATTGACAATGACTTACAAGCGATGGTTGATCAGGGAGTGTTGAGGCCCGATGAACCGGTTGACGTAGCAAGGAATGTTTTCATACCCCATGGACAAGGGACTCACAAGACCACCGGTGATCGATTGATTCTGCTCTGGTACTGCTATTTCGCACCGCGCAAAAAAGGACACATGCAACTAACACCCGAAGGAGAAACAAAATATCGAGTCTGCTTTAAAGATGGGTATGACTACATGTTCAAGCGTGAGAAGATGATGTATAGCATCCCAGAAAACATCCCCTTCCGAATGAATGACGGGGTAGAGGTGCCATCCGATGGTACAAGTGACTATGGTGAGGAATGTGATGACGAGGATGAAGATTGTTCCAACTCTGAGTATGACCAAAACGGGGATAACGAAGGAAACACGGATAATGACGGAAGTGGACAGAAAAAGGCAGAGAAGGCAGCGAAGAAAAAGGTGATACGCCGAAAGAAAATCAAAGCAAAATATACCAAAAAAACCGTCGGATTCAAGCATGTGGATATGCCTGCGGAGATGTGGGCAAGGCGGATATCTCAATGTGAAACCCACGAGGAAGGCCTTCCTTTGTTGGAGCAAGCAGCTACAGAGGGAAAGGATATCTGCTCGGAGTCAGTGCCGCCCTAAGCATTCCAGTGGCAATGTCCAAAGCAATTGCAGAGATATTGCGGTTGTTGATCACGCGTAGCGCAAGCGGGCAAATGCATCTAAAGCGATTGTTCGTTGACGGCAACCCAATAGTGTCATTGGAGCCCATCCCTTTGGTGTGTGCACAACTTGCTTCACAGCGGTAGTTGCAATAGCATGTCATTGTACACACTTTTCGTTGAACATTTTACTGCATTCATCGTGAACCTGCTACATACTTGATTTGTTGTAGACCACCGGCGATGGCTGTGAAGGGAGCAACAGCCGGGTACCCGTTTGCACGACTGCGCAACTGCAGCAGGCGCTCAGTGCAGCACTAGAGCAAGATGTGGTGTGTTCTTAGCCCCAAGTGTGACCTTTGTTGCATTCCATACATCGGCCAGCACCCTGCTCCATGTTACACAGGCGGCACACAAAGGAGATGCAGAAGAAGCCAAGAAGAGAAATGATCAACAGGAGGCAGAAGAAAAGGAGAAGAGGAAACGAGAGGAACAGGAGACAGCTTCCTCCGGCAACACACGCCATCCCAAGACACACTGGACCCAGACACCCAGGCGAAAATCGACCGCTTCCCTCGGGTCTTCAACCACGCCCAGAGGAGGCAACTGGAAAAGCGGCCCTTCACCATCCACAAAGTCCGGAAGGCCATCCACAGTCTCCGGCAACACAAAACTCCAGGCTACGACGGCCTCCCTGCTGAGGCATACTACCACCTCCCCGCCCACCTCCTCCGCATCCTCGCCCACCGCCTCCGGGACATCGTCACGGGGCAGACCCCCCTGCCACCAGACTGGGCAAACGTTGTCCGCCCCCTCTACAAAAAAGCGGACTGGGCAAACCCGGACAACTGGCGCCCCATAGTCTGTGCGGTCACGGAGGTCAAAATCATCTGGACCATCCTCCTACGCCGCATCCGCCCCCACCTGGACCCCGGCATACCAGCCAGCCTCTGGGGGGCCATTCCCAGGCCGGTCCCCACACGAGGCCATCTTCCTCCAGGACACCATCGACGACATGGACCCGGTGGACCTCATCATCGCCTCCCTCGACGTCAAAGGAGCCTTCCCGAACACCCCCTGGCTCCTTCTAGAAGCGGTGTGGAAACGCCTAGGCCTCCCCTTCTACAACTTCGCCTCCGGCTACATCCACACCCGCAAATACACGGTCCGCACTGGAGCAGGCCTCACCCCCTTCCTGGAGCCAGGCAGCGGGGTCCCCCAAGGAGGAGCAGAGGGCCCCTTCCTGTACGTTCTCGTGACGCTCCCCCTGGCCCTCGCAATCGAGCAGGATTACCCGGCCTACGCACCCTACCCCCTCCTCTCCCCCCTGGTGGGCTTCGCGGACGACACCCACCTGACGGTCGCGCACACCCCACACGAACCCCATGCCCCGGACCCCGGGCCAACGGTCACCCAACAGGCCAATGAATTACTGGACGTGACCGTCTCCTACCTCTCGCACAACAACCTCATCGTCAACCCCACAGAGTCAGTGGCCATGATCAAGGGGTCTGCGACACCCCTCACCCTAGGGCCACAAGGGCCCCCCATGCAAGTCGTGACAACCACCACCCACCTGGGGGTAATCCAGGCCGCCAACCCTGAGGACGCCACCCTCCCTCCCAAGTTGCAATCACACCTCGCCCATCTCCCCAGATATGCGTCCCCGACCACCAAGGCCCTCTCCCTGTCTCACCAGAGCCTGGCGTACTACCTCACCGGGGTTTTGAACGCCTCCATAGGCTTCCAAGCACTCCACCTGACGCACCTCACCACCGCCCTCCAGCCGGCCACACGCGCCGTGACGAAGGCATGGGCAGCACACGGGGGCTGGCCCACCTCCATACACACCCGCGCCATCCGAGCGGCATGGCCCCACTATGGGGACGCCATAGGGGACGAGGTGAAAGCGGCCTACACCAGACACACCGCCCTCCTCCTTGACCGCATGACCCACAACCACTCACCGGAGGTCCGCGAGGTCACCACAATCCACCTCCAAGCCGCACAACGGGCCCGCAACACATGCCCGCGCTGGGTACTCCACCAGACGGGCATGCCCACCGACATGAACACGCGCCTGTGGAACCACCTGCAGTTTCTTCTCCCATCCCCACACCACGCCATACTCACCGACCACATGTGCCCAGAGGAAGGGCCTCTAGCGGTCCTCTGCGGGGACCTCCACCATCACCCCAAGGCACCATCCACACCATAGACCTTGTCGGGGCCTCCATCACCGTAGTATACGTCAGCCTCTCACAAATGCGGGTCCTGCACCACAGCGGGGCACACCACACCCCCTTTCTACAGATTCCCGAATGGCCTCAATACCGCCTCTTCCACCAGTACCTCACGCAGACAGCACGAGCAGCGGGACACACTCTGCCGGAAAGCAAAGACATGCAAGCAGCCTACCGAGAGTTCAAAGAGCAACACCCCCGACCCATCCCAGTGACACCGCCCTACGCACCCACCAGCTCGAGTCACGAACCCGTCCCCCCGGTGACGGGCCCAGTCCCACCACTAACCCTACTACTGGCCCCGAATGAAGCCAAACCCTCGCAGACCACCGTCATCCACCACGGGGCAAAGAGGCGCATACCGAAACACCACACGACCGCCCGAGACCTACCACGGGTCCCCCATGACTCCCAGAGCATGCCACGCACATGTTGGGCCTGTGACCCCGAGGCACCAACCACACCACAGCCCGTACTACACTTCAGGGCACGCCACCACACCCACCCCACAACCCACCTACCACCACAGGCCTACGCATGGGTGGCCCCATGGTTCAACCGCACGGACACTAACCCCACGGTAGCGTGGAACCCCGACCACGCGCCCAAATGGCTCTTCACCACTACACCCACAAGGCCCCGCCCCGACCCGGCAGGGGTCGCCATCGGTTACAGCATGTACGAGCCAGGCAGAACGAGCAAGCACGAGCACCCCTACTATCCGCTCCACCACTCCTGCCACACACCGGAGCACCGAACACAACCCCTTACATAACACGACCTAAACCCAGACACAGCCTACATCCTCCATTACATCTACTCCTACCTCACACAAGGACACCCCGAGCAAGGACTCATAGCCCTGTCCCCCCAAGCGAAACACATCATCTCCAAAGGAATAGGGGTGTACGCCACCCCCATCCTGCAGCCCACAACCCCAGTAGCCCACCTCGCCACGGGCCTCGCCATATACGCCTACCTGCCCATGAACACATGCCGCCTCCCACAACCATCACCGGCGGACCAGCTCTTCTTCACCGACGCCTCAGGCGAATCCGCCCTCACGCCCATCACCGGGGGGGCCACCCTGCAGCTAACCCACACCGGGGGACACTACCACATGGACCACCACACGGGCCACACCACCTATGGGGCCTCCTCCCACGGGGAGCTAGGGGCCATGGCCGATGCCATCGCCGAGACCGCGGCCGACCTACCCGCCAACCTCCCGCACATCGTCCGGGTCTGCTTCGTGGTAGACGCCACTGTCGACACACACCTGCTCCTCCGCATAGCAAGGCAACCACTTCACAAAGCCACCGCGACGAGCCTCGGCACCCAGGCACTGCTGCTCTGGAAAGCCCTTCGCAGCCTTCCCCCCTACGTCCAACTCCACATCGTGAAACAAGAGTCCCACAGACACCAATACGGAAATGGTAAGGTCAACAACCAGGCAGTACACCAGCGCACAACGCACCTACCAGCCCTCCAGATCCCTGACGTCGGCCGGAACCACACACACCTCCAACACATACCCTCCGTACCCGAGCCCCATCAGACCCCGGACTGGGTACAAGGGGACGCCCCCTATTCCTCCCACGACAGAGCATACCACTACCCCAACCCCATCCAACATCTCGCCCGCGTGCTCGGCGACGCAGACAGCCGGGCGCACATCCAAGAGCTCCAGGACAGACTGCAAATCCCCCTCTACCACTCAGCGCTGCGCCCAGCAAACGTCCCAGCCCACCTCCAAGAACGATGCATCCAGCTCCTCAGGGAGCAACTACCATTCCTCACCAGGGTCACCAGATGGCTCGCCCGCAAACACATCCACGTCCTCGAAGAACACAGCCGTTGCCCGTGCGACCACACCACCCCGGAGGACCGGGAACACTTCAAAAAATCCCACAAAAAAATAGAAAAAAGCTCCTTCACACAAACCCTGATCCTTGTAATACCCAAGCAGCGAGATCCGCAACTCGAACCACAGGGGTGAGGCGATCGTATGGTAGACTCGCAGGAGCAATACTCCCTGTGGTGAGAGATACTCCACCCGACTGGGCAGCCCCCAGAGCTGCCACCCACAGGAGAGGGCATGTGACCCTACCCACAGGCACATTTGGGGACACCCTCCCACCCGGGACACCTGGACCGGCTGGCCCCGACACTGCCTTCCCAAGCACCTGCGGGACCGGCTTAAGAGGCGCCTGACCTAGGGCAGTGGGAGGGACAGGACGTCCCCTTCGTAAGACCTTCTTCCTGAATTGTCAAAAGAGGCATCCTGAGCTCCCGAAGATACCTACTTACCTACACCGAACTGAAAAATGTGAGTCCCAACATCCGAAGTGTTCTCATTGTCGATGCAGCGTGCTACCATCGCCTCGCTGAACACAAAGTGCGGGATGGCCACATACATGACTTGTCGACACTCATGAATCACCAATGATCACATGTAAAGAGCTTGCAACGAGGACTACTCCATATGAGTTGCAAGAGTGACCTCATGGCAATACCTGACACTTGGCATGTGTGACTGCACAGGCGGTTCGATTCGCTCTGCAGGACGCTCTCGCGGATGGTCAGTATGTGCATCAACACCTCGGTCAACTGCAAGCAAACTCTCGAACAAGCAGTGTCAAGATCACCGACCGATATGCCCTCGGTCCTGGGGTCGAGGACGTCAGCGCCATCATCGTTGCTCGGGGAGTTTCAACTGCCGGCACGCCGTGGTGCGAGTCCGCACACTCGTCACTCCTACAAGAGCAGTGCTCCTGGTACCGGTTCGAAGCAAACATTCCGATGGACCAGCGGTCGAAATGACACGTTGTCCTTCGAGACCACCAATCAGATGGAATTGTGGAACCCTGCCATCTGACAGCCGTCAAACCTCTGGGACTTCTTCACGACCAAGTAGCAAACATTCGGACCAGGATAGTTTGGAGCTCTCGCCCATGGGCATGTCTTTGTATCCCAGTACAAGTGCTCCGTCGATGGCCGGCCTGGCGATCCCAACCTTCGATTGATCAACCATCCATCTGGTATCCTGATTCAGAAATGTGCCCTCGAGAGCGATCTTCGTCGACATTATACTGGGCATGACAGCTTCAAATTCATTGCTAGCGTCGAAATGCTGAAGGAGGTACACAAAGTATGTCGACTTCAGGTGAATGCTTCGTCAACGTTCGTGAGGGGCAGGGACTGCTGATTCGACAGTCGGGATACCATTCATGGCGTCGGCTGCTTTAATATGCCCTGTCATTCCGACAGATGTACAGCCTCGTTGGTTGTTTGTTGGTTGGACTTAGCTTCGATAGCTGTGCCCAACGTTATGGTATCTCGACGAGCCCACAGCCTTGCTGTGGGTAGCGCCCGTGCATGTGCCTGGCGAGGCTGTCTACTGCAGCTTCCGCCAAGACGCAGCCGTTAGCAAAATCGAACACGGCGCGTGAGTGAGGTGCTGAGGACAGGTATACCATACACTCGACCCCAGTCTGTGGGTTGTGACCACCATTATGCGTCAGGAAGCCAGCACATGTCAAGGTCCAGAAAAAAAAGGCCTTCTCGCACCTGTCTATTCGGTGAACAACAGTGTGGCGCCCGCCGAGACGAGTGAGTCCTCTTCGAAATCCCAGGAGGTCAGTGTTATGGTTTTGAGCAGCAGCAGCGGAGCGAGCGCGCGGGTCAAGATTGCACTGCAGTCTGTGAAGACATCTGAAGCATCGAGATGCCAGTTGCTGCGAACGAAGTTGTGTATAATACTTCGATATGTTTGAACAGGGTTTTTCCCTTCGAATTCGTGAAGTGTGTATGAATTGGTGCTCCGCCTAAAGATCCTGCGCAGAAAGAGGTTTGTCGTATTTTGGGATTTTTGAGAAATAGGACAAACCACAACAGTGGCTGCCAACAGCAGCACTGTCCTTGTCACTGCAAAAGTGTACAAGAAGACAGCGACCAGCAAAAAGCAAGCGTAGCCCATTCATATACGTGCCCAGGCAATACCTTGCAAAACACTGCTGAGGTGACAAAACACCTCTGCACAAACTCGAAAATTTACATTAAGTAGACATCAAGCATAATCTGCCACCACCGAGCCTGCTAAGGCAGGTCAAAGAAGCGCAAAACAAATATCAGCACCCTTACTGCCCGTACAGCTCAATGAAAGTGCAAAGTATGGTGGACAAAGGTCGGGCTGCGACCCTAAATGGGGTGTCGCAACTGGCGCTGAGGCCAGCGCTGTGACTGTGGACAAAATGCAAAGCCAAAAAGACAAAGGTCATTGGTCAGGCTTGGAACGTTTTCTCTTCAATGTCCCTTCACGAGAGGACTTCACGGCTCTTAACCACAGGCTACCCAGGCCGCTCTCGCCAGCGCTCAATCGATCGCGCTCTTGTGAACGAGGGCCATCACTGCTAACCGGCACACATCTGACTGCGGCAGCGCGCTGCAGGTGCAGGTCGTCGCTCCTTAAGACGCAGTTGTACCGCGCCAACACACGCCGGCTTTCAAGAAGCCCAGCAGTCAGCATTCGCATATCAGTAGCAGGCTACTCAGTTGTAGGCATCAGCGTCAAAGGCACTTTTCGAGATTCTTACACGTACTCAAGGCGCTCACGTGGGCAGGCAGATGTTTCACAAAACCTTTTGGCAACAATAGACAAGGGGCAGGTCACTAAACCTTGCACTCACTTGCGTGATACAATCGGAGCTGACCCTGCATAATTTGAGCCGAAATTTCTGTTGCCGCGCCGTCCAAGGTGAGTCTTCTTGCGACCAGTTTGCAAACGCGGAGGTTGACTTTTGCGAACTTGTTCAGGCAGCTTATTGCAATCAGGGGTCACTTTATGGTGCATACTTGACCGTAGCATGAGGTTTGGGCTGCACGAAGCAGGGGACAGGCCATATGAACACTTCGACAAGCGATATGGGCCACAGAGGCAATGCCTGACAGGGCTGACGGGATGCGACTGAGGGCTGTCATGAGGCTGAAGGGCAACTCGACATGCTGTGTAGGTTGGGTGGGGAGGGAGCGAGTACGGCTGGACGCTTCATGGCAGTGGGCTCACGTGCGCAAGCGGAGTACCATGTTTGGGGGGGGGGGTGGCTAAATACTGAAGAGGGGGGGGGGCTGCCCAGCGATGACATGCAGAAGTCCTGCGCGTGTGGTTCGCCAAAAGGACGATGAGGAGACGCTTCCGAGTTGAATATGTTGCGATTATGGGGGGCGCGCTCCTGATGGGGCAGCTGGGGTGTGTAGGGTGCTAAAAGTTGTGTGTACAGGCGTAGGCCTGTGCAAGGGACCCTGGGTCGGTCAATCAGTGGGGTCGGTGTGATGGCTGAGCCTAGAAAGTTTTATAGTGATTTCAACACTGTGTTTGTGCCTCTCCTGCTGCTTGCTGCTGGTGTAGGGCTTCCTGCTGCTTGTTTTTGATGAGTAAAATGTTTTGTTTGCTGAAATACAACCAATCCAGGATAGCCCAAGCCAGAGATAAGCATGTAGAAGAGAATCAGGATCAAAGCATGAAGGGCTGCAGTGTAAACAGTGAAAGATGAAAGAGTATTCACAGAAACTGCAACTCGAGGCACATCTGATTGCATATTCACAAAGATAGCTGAAATGTTTTGGAAAAAGAGTTGGAAAACTGCCCCATGGTCACTCAATCTCCATAGTGCCATCTCAGGAGATGTGCACTCTTTGTTTTGGGTCCCATATGTGCTGAGGTGGCAGGGCATGTGGCGATGAGGTCACTGCCATGTCACATGGGATCTTCCTACTTAGCTAGGCTGACCGGAAATTGAACCCAGGACCTCTCAAAAAGAGGTGCCCAGCCCCCTAGGGTGCATACCACTAGGACAGCTAAGAATTCATGAGAAAACATAGATAAATTCATAGGCTCTGCCCTGGATATGTCAGTTCTCAGTCGACTCAGGAAAAGATGAATTGCCTCACATTGATAGGGGATTAAGGGGTCCACTCCATATCCTGATTGGGTGTTTGGTTCCATAGGTCAAAATGTGTTATCACCACTTTTGGTTGGGCCAATACTAAGATAGAAATGCCTGTGTGCTCAGTGCATCTCTAATACAACTAGAGTATGCCTCAAAGCATTGGAAAAGCACTTTTTCTTACTCCCCCCTTGTGCTGTGGTGGCCACCACTGTCGCATTTTCAGGAAAGAGGGATTTTTTCTTGGCCTTTCCTTGGTTTCCACATCTACTTTAAAATACCTATTGTTTCCCTCACACAGAAAAATGGACGCTCACCATGGCTGGCGCCTTTTTGCTGCTTTGTTCGTGACATTTCCTACCGAAAGCTCAGCGCTCGTGGCGCTGCCGGGGTTCTTGTGGCTTGGTTGGGTTAGTTTGAGAGCATGCCAAAACATGTGCATGTGCATCCCTCCCTCCAAGACGCAGCGCAACATAAACCCAACGCAAGACACAATATACACACCCGCATGGGTTCTCGTAAACCTGCTGGCGACCTGTGACCTGTCTTAGGGCGAAGGGAGTCGTTAAAAAAATCAAATTGCCCCTTGATGGGGTCTTGGGTTCTGCTCGGTCTCTCCAGGCTGCTGCGTTCCGGCCCGACCACAGCCTACTCAGCGAGGCTGCGTGTGGGTATCTGTACAGACAGGAATGGGAGAATTATGAACGAATCCACGCAAACTGTAAAACTTAGGGCATAGCCATGTCAAGAATCCATGTTTGTTGCCCACTTCTCCTTTGCACAATCATGTTGCTTCTTGTGTGCCATGTCAGGTGTTAATTATTATGCGATCTCAGCATTTGATTCCAATCTCAGATTTCGATCCCAGAATTAATTCCGATTGCAGATTTCAGTTCTGTCTTTGCATTTTTGATGTTGCATTGATTTTTTTCAATTCTGCGGTTGGCCAGCATTTGTTCTAACATTATTTGGATTTCTGATTCGTTGATTGGCTGCTGCTGTGTGTGCGCGCGCGCGGTCTTTGGTCGCGCCGTAATGCAGGCCTGCCAATCGAATACCTTTCCAGTTTGGTGCTAATAGTGTTAGATCTATCATGTGGAAATTGGAATCACTTATCCAACCGGTGGAAGACTATGTGACAGCCATAGTACGTACGTTGATCGCTTCTGTGGGCAGTGTTGAGGGAGTACCTCCGGGGAAACCAAGACCGTCCTTATCTCTGCTTGGTGGTATTAGTAGTCACGGCAAAACCTACCAGTCACATGGGCCGTCTTCCGAAGGGGACGAGAGGTGAGACCAAGGAAAGCATAGGTAGGCGCACCGCTGGTTGCGGCATACATTGGTTGTTGCCTTGCAATTGGATTCCATTGAGGTGCCACACCATATTGGGTTTTGAGGTCTCATGCATTCATTCCAAGAGTTGACTTTGCATTTGTCATTCATGCATGTTTCATTCATGGTGTAACTCAAACTTGGTGGTGCCCACGATTCCATGGTCAAGGTGAACATATTGTGTCTCCTCTCCCCAAGGTGGATTTGGTGCTTTCCCTCACTCTCCCGCTCTCTCCCAATTCATCATACTCCTCAAGAGGTAAATTGAGCATTTAATGCCATGTGACCGTTGTCTTTGATCCTTTGAGACTCTTGGGCTCTTTCACGTTTTTTCAAGTGCCCGTGGCTTGGGAGTTATCCAATTAAGACATGCCTTGGTTTTGCCGTCTTGTGGTTACACTCAAGGATAGGCATTGGTTGAGCTTTCGCCACCCTCTCTCCAAGTGCATGCATGCTCTCTTGGGTCAAGGCTAGGCGAAAATCTCTCCTCATGCATGCCTTCTCTCATGGTGGATAGGTAAATCTCTCTCAAGGGATTTGGTTGGGGAATATCTCTTCTCGGGCATGGTTAGGCGATGCATGTACTCCCTCCGGCTCTCCGGGATGAGACCAACTCTCCATGCACGTGCGCTCTTTGGGTGGGATCATCTCTCCATGCACGTGCTCTCTTTGGGTGGAGGTTAGGTCCCATGAGTAGCCCGGGAGGCCATTGGCCTATTGTGTGCTTCTTTGCCAAGAGGTGGATCTCCATGTCAATGGTGTATTGCTCATTTGCTAATTTTACTTTAGATTAGTTGTTGATCCTAAGAGCTAACCGGGTCATGGTTTGGTGCCTTTGCTGGTGCGTTTACATGCCCCATGTGACCATGTATGTGCATGTGCACTTCCTTCCCTCATGTTGGTGTAGTCAAGGCGTCCGGAGACTCAAGTGTGACTCATTTGCTCTTTGGGGATGGCCCAACGGTGGTGTCGATCATTTCTTTCCTCTCCTCCACCCCTGGTGAGACCATCCATGTCGACGGGTAGAAGTAGGGTGAATTTTGGTTTACACTTTTGCAAGCATGACTCAAGTCCATAGGATAATGCCCGTGCCCATGAACTCTTCGTCTTTGCATTGCATGTCGTCCGACCGGAAGAGTAGGTTGAGTCTTACTCGCGCTTGTGAATTCTTTTTCTTAAGGGTGGACCTTTCAGGAACCATTTTGACCTGTGCCCGTGCTCATCCCGTGTGGACTAGTGGCCCATTCGTACCTCATTTGTGGACCCGTGTTTGACCATTGTTGGACCGTGGCTCATTTGTGGATCATTTGTGGGTTTTTGTGGACCATTGGTAAACTCTTGGTTGTATCATTGTTGGACCTCATTGGATTCTTGGGTCATTTCGTCATTGGGCTTTCAATTGGAATTGTTTGTGTCATTGCCGTGCTCTGAGGGACTTGAGTGGGTTGTGAGCTTGGAAGTCTCTGCTGGTTTTATTGGTTGGAAATTTGGATGGTTGGAAATTGGGAAAAATGGAAGATTCACTTGGTTCAAGTCACCTTGAGGGCGAATTGTTGGTAGCAGAGGCTTACCCGGGCCCGGGTTTAGCCTACGGCTCTGTCACAGGCAGCGGGATGACTCTCGGAGAGGTTACGGCCATGATCGGGATGATCACAGCATGGCCAGACGAATCGGGTTCCGACTATGCGACAGGGCATGAGTCGACGGTTGGGTCTCCTTTAGACTTGGCAGTTGGGCTTAGGCAGAGCCAGCCAGCCTACCCAGTTGAGGAAGACACCAACATGGAATCCGCACCATGGGGATACCGATCTTTTGAGAGGATTCGGATGGTGAATCAATTTGGTGAGGCACCCGAAAGGATTTTGATTCATGAGTGGACACCGGAGACGCATGATTTAGCGACCTTACCGGCGCAGGTTGAGCAGCTAACGGGTGCGTTGAACTATCTCCAAACCTTTAATTTTGAAGCGGTTTCTGCGATTTCCGAAATCCGCCAGGTCATCCAAGCCCTCTCTCGCGAGCTTGAACTCCATGCGCGGGGAGTACAAGTAGATGGGTCAGCTTTGACGGCGCGGGTAGAGGCTTTGGGACAATTTTTGAACGAGGTAAACAACGAGGTGCAGGACCAGAGGTCCCGGTTGGACTCGAAGAGAGCGGAAATGCAATCGACTTTAGAACAAGCAACTGCAGCCGCTTTGGAATATCGCCAAGTTGCTGAAGCACTTAAGGCGAAGGTGGACAATTCTCGCCAAGGGTGGGAGCAAGCCTCGAGGGAGTGTTGAATGAAGTAACTGGGTGGATTTCACACCGGGCCCAATTGGACAAATCGGTTGAGGAATTGAAGAGTTTGGAAGGCAAGGTGTTGAATTGTGACCAGGTCACCACCAACATGGCCGAGGAAAACCGGCGGATAGGTCTCAACTTTGGGGATGCCGAAAAACGGGTGCATGGTGTGGAAGTAATGGTGGAAAGCCGCACTATGCCCAAGCCGGAATTGGCCAAGGTTGAAGCCCTGGAGTTACAGGTGCGATTGCTCATGACCCGGTTGGAACAAAGTGAGCATGAGGTACATGCGCTCAAAGAGGAGATCCGGACCCGACCCCATGGCGGTCCACCCGAAGGGATGCGGCCGGATTCTCATGTCATTGGCGAATTACAAAGAAAATTGGAGTCTTTGGAGAACAAATATCAATTGTTGAAGCATGCGGGTACACCATCGGTGAATCCAATTGGGATCCCAACACCGACACCGAAGCCCGAACCGCGAGTCCGAGTTTTTGGAGTGCCAGCGCGGGAAGAACGGGTTGCGGGAAGCCTACCGGGGTTTGGATTCCCTCCGGCCGAGGATGACTTGTCGTCCATGCGGTCGGATGACCGGGGTTTCCGGGGAAGAGCCCCAAGGGGAGCGAGGAGTGGGACCCGCACCCACGAGGGACACACCCCGCCGGGCATTGGTGGTGATTGGCGGCATTGCGCCGAGTTGGACCTCCGCTACTTCGAGGCGGACGGTGATGGTTGTTTTATGCCACGGATGGTGTTTCAGTTGTTCAACCGACAAGAATCTCTCAAGGATGGGATTGGGCTTCCGAAACAAAAGCCCTCGGGAATTCTACGGGCAATGGCATTTGATGAAGTTTGCCCTGAACGACTTTTGGATGCCCCGTTCGACTGGGAAGAGCCACAACTTGAAGGAACGGATCCGCGGTTAATTCCTCCCTGGGTCCATGGAAGGATGGCAACCCCGGTGATGGACCCGCGAAATTTGGGGGACGTTCAAGGAATGTCCGTCGCCCCACGGTGGGATGCAAGTGGGACCACGGCCATTAAGTGGTTTTTGGATTTTCGTGCTTGGGAGTGTGATCGGATGTACGGGTTGACGGATGCCATGAGAAGAGCTGTTTTGCTTTCTCTTATTCCCGCCTCCCGGTCCAATCCACTGAAGGAAATAGTGAATCGGTACCAATTCCGGTACCAAGACTTGTCGAGCGAAGTGACGCAGGAAGTCTTCACGGAAGCGAACGACGACGTGATCTTGGAGGCCTTCCCCACCGTCAAACCGTCTTCACTAACTCAAACGCCACCTGAGTTCATCAATTTTGTTGAACAATTCTTAGCCTTCGGCCGCCGAGTTCGCGATGGAATTACCCAAAGGCAAGCAAAAGATCGACTACTTGATGTTATTGCGACAATGAAGGTGGATGGGTTGCTCAAGGAAATCATCAAGGAGGAGACCAAAGTTGGGTTGGAATTCAACTACCTCGAGACCATCCTCTACGTGATGAACCCCCTCATGTCCCGCCACAAATTGGCGATCAAGAAGGGGCACATCATGCGGCGGCTTGGGCAAGCCATCCCATAAGCGCCGCAACCCAAGCCCCAAGTGCCTCCTCAACGGACGGGGAACAAGTATGGATCGGGCCGGGTGAGAGGCATGGAAGGAGTTGAGGACATGGACAAAGCCGAGGATCCCGAAGGTCACCAAGATCAAGAACAAGCGGACCCGGAGTTGAACATTGCGGAGATTCAAGAGATTTGTGAAGCCCAGGTGCTGGCTATGTCAGGACGAGCAGGCGCAGGTGCGAGCTCCATCCCGAAGTGCCCGGCATGTGGCAAGGGAAGACATAGCCGTGAGGATTGTTGGGTCTTGCATCCTCACAAAGCACCCGAGTGGCTCCAGGACAACCTCAAGTCCAAGAAAATTGGGAAGGGCGGCCAAGCGAAGCCCGCTGCGCAAGGAGGTGGCAAAGGAAAAGGACCACACAAAGGTGGGAAGTTTCCGCCTTGCAAGGGCTGCGGGAGCACGCTGCATCCGCCGGAGGATTGTTGGACGCTCCATCCGGAGTTGCGGGAGAAAGCCAAGGCCGAGGGGCGGCTCGGTAAGCGACACAATTGAGAAAGTCGCCGGCAACCCTGGAAATCCAAGAGGAAGGACCAGGCTGGTAGGGATATGGGCCCCGCACCGGCGACTGTATGCCCCATTATGTGGGTAAACCAAGCCCAGGCCTGGGATGACGGATATTGTACGCGTCCGGTTCTACGAATCAGTGGGGCCGAGGAGGAAAGTTTGAAGGTGCCTCGACCTGGGCACGCCAAGAAGCTTCCGAAGGGCGTCATCGTTCCGGGGATATATATCCCTCACGAAGGGACCTCGGAACGAATAGAGGCACTATCGCTTGGGGACACCGGCAATGAGGTGATTGTGGTTGCTGGTTGGGAATTATTCCCCGAACAATTCCGGGAGGTGGCCACCTAACCATTCTGACTACTCGGAGTTGGTGAGAAGGAGTTGGAAGGTGGAAAATATGTGGTCCGGAGCGATATCATTGTGCCCGTGCAAAGAAGTTCCCAGGTCGTGATGGCGCGCTGCGCCGATTGCTTGGTTTATTTGGCCTCGGTTGGCCCGCGAGCCATTCTTGGTTTGCCTTTTTTTGCACGGTATGGACTTGTTGTCCTACCGGATCCGGGATGCTTTGCTTTGGTGGAGGACCTTTGTCAAGCCAGCCCATGGGATGAATTTGATTATAAATGTCCTCCTCCGGAGGCACGGAAATCGTTGCACATGGCGGGCAACCGGGAGCTTGAGCGGGATGTCAATGGGATGGAGCATGACAAGCAGTTGTGCCGCCCTATGCAAGGCTCGGCTACAATGTCTTGCGTGGATGACAAGAACTTGAACGCCACTGAGATGCATCAAGAGTTGGTGACCATCGATATTTCGGATAGTTTGTTGCAACTACAGGAGTTGCAGCAATCCTCTTCTTTGCATGACCCACTTTTGGGTGTTTCTTCTCATGAATTGGCAACTTGTGAAGGTGCCGAGATGAATTGTTTTGAGCGAGGTCACAATAATCCTCCCGAGGTTTGCCCAAGCGTTGTGGAGTGTTCACTACCACAAGTTATGGGTTTGATAGGAATAATGTTGGTTGGGTCACTGACGGCATTGAACAGCAGTGTTGTCCTCCCAGTGAAGAACTCACGTGGAGGTGCCCCTTCCCGATGGCTTTCTCTTAAGGTCATTGGACATGTGGATGGTCCTTTGCTCTCTCCCATTTGCTTATTTGCCATTTCTGGAATGTCAGCCATTGTGTTGCATGCGCACTTTCAGAAGTTGGGCCCTGGTGAGTGGCCTAAATTACCAGAACAGGATACGCCTCCTTTAAGTGCGTCACATAGTTGTAGGGCAACTCAAGGAACGAGCATTGAGTCCCTAATAGACCAGATACTGACAGTTGCAGAAATATTGCCTCCCGATGAATGTCCCAAAGATCGTGAGATCCCGGAGACTGTGATAGAGAGATGGGTTCAGCAACTTGCTGATCCCAACCTGGACTGTGCTGAATTGGACTCACAATGTGAGTCGAGCCCCTCATCCGATGAGGGCTCGGTCGGCCCTGACGTGCCACCCGACGAGTTTATCGGTCGGTATGGCTTTCTTAGGGATGAGGAAGGTTTGGAGACAGTGGAAACCCTGCAGGTGCTTGCTAAGCAAGTTGAAACATCGTCTTTCATTTCGAGTTCTAATTTATCAGGACAAGGTTTTGATTCCCAGGATTCCGGGAAATGCATGAGTTGCGCCCAAGGGAGAATCCAAAAGATCGCAAGGAAAGGCGTCAGCTTTATTGGGGTAAGGTGGCAGCCCTCACGGGAACGTCGAGGCCGCCAACCAAGAGGACGTCCATACACCCACAAGTGTATAAGGAAGGACAATTCTCTTTGGATCCTCAATGGTTTCACAGCATTTTGGATTGGGCTGGAGATGAATTTCAACCCCAGCGCTACCCATTTGCAGATCCGCGCTCGACTACTAAGGTCAAGCGCCCCGGAAAGCGCGCCGGGGTATGGGTCAACACTCCTAAAGGTGGAGCTGCAGTCACGCAAGGTTTGAACAAGCCTTGGCATGATGACACCAAATTTGTTATGTGCCCGCACAAATTTCTGCAACAAGTTGCAGAGAAAGTGATATGGGAAGGAAGTCGAGGGATCATGATTGTTCCCCGCCATAAAAACAAAGAATGGTTTCGGGGACTCGGTGAAGTGACGGTTGATTGGTGGGACTTGCCGCATGATGCATTGTGTTTCCGTGATGAGGGAGGTACGCCTCGTTCTCCTGGGAAATTAGGTGCAAGAGTTATTATTTTTGATGCCTTCGGGGGTGATCAAGAAGGGTTGGGATAAACGGATATCAAGAAATCACATGTTGATCCCCCTCCTCAAGATCATCGGAACCGGCCGGGTCGTCGCTCGACAGCTTGGTCCAAAGGTTTTTGGGAAGCCTCAACGAAAGCAAAATCTCATGCGCCCCCATGTGTCACCTCCCCTCGCAGACCCGTAGGGATGAGTCGGAAAGCGTGGAAGGTCCAGCGTGTTTCAGCTGCGGCTAGAGGGCTTATACTCTTGCCGCCCGATTCCATTCTAAATTCCATTCTCCCTCGCTCAGCAGTCATGTCTCAAGAACATGATTCCATTCTTGATTCCATTCTCCCTTGCTCACCAGTCATGTCTCAAGAAAATGATTCCATGACCGAGTTAAGGGCTCAGGAACAAGAGCAATCTCTGGATCGACTGGTTGAAAGAGTATGCATTGAACAAAATTGTGGTAATCGTCTCCCTTCCTCTGATCTTCCTGAAGTGTGTGAGCCTCGAATTTCAAAGGTCTCGTTTGTGCATCCGAGAACAAAAAAGGTCTGACTTCAAGACAGGATCTGTGATTGGAGTAAAGGTTTACAACATGCCTCTCCCAGCGAGTTGACTTCAGAGGAGTCTCAAACTTTGTCTCTCAAGGCGAATGATCGCCCTTTGCCTTTTTCAGGTATCTCAGGTGATCCAGTTACCATTTTCAGGACGAGGGATAGGTGTGTGCGTTCTGTGATTGAGGCGGATGCTGAACATCCACATTGCCAAGAGTATAGGGATTGGATTTACAACCGGTTCAAAGATACCGTGTTCAAGGAAGGAGGTAATCATTGGTCGGAGATTGAAAAAAACATGAACAAACGGGGTCCCAATGGGATTTGTGTCTTGGAGCCAATTCCGGATGCTAAGCCGAAGGCTGACAAGCCCATTCGTGCAGTTGGCCTTAGGGAAGAGGCCATGCGTGAAAAAATAAAAGAGTTTCAAGAAAAGGGCTGCATTGTGCCCAGCCAATCCCATTGGGTCAGCCGGGGGTTTCTTGTGCCAAAGCCTGGCACAAATAAATGGCGACTCGTCATTGATTATCGGTACGTGAACACGCAACTCCGCGGCTGCGAGTTCCCACTGCCGGTAATCGAGGACTTGTTTGTCAAACAGGCTGGAAACCAGCTCTGGACCCTCCTCGACCTCGAGGATGGGTTCCACCAAATGCCTCCTAGTGAGTGCAGTAGGCAATACACTGCCTTCTGTACTCCTTTTGGGGTATTTGAGTGGAGGGTCCTACCAATGGGGGTGAAGGTAGGACCCCAAGCCTTCCAGAGAATGGTGAGTGATTGTTTGAAGTTGCTACAGTCTCACACACACATTTACATTGATGATTTACTCACGGGGACATGACCCAAGCTTTGTGGTAAGGGCAAAATACTTGATTCAAAGGCATACCTCGAAGACCACTTTCAAAACGTGGTTAAATTATTTGAGAAGTTAGAGGAATGCCTTCTCAAAGTCCGCTTTGAGAAATGTCATCTTTTTATGGAGGGAATCAAGTATTGTGGGCATGTTTTGCATGGGGGAATGCGTAGTCCCGCCCCTTCCAAGGTGGATGCGGTACGCAATTGGCCCAAGCCCAAAACCCCAAAGCAGATGAAGTGCTTCTTGGGGGTTGTAAATTGGTATTCAATTTACATAAGAAATTTTTCCAATATTGCAGCCCCGTTGATGACGTCGCTGCAAGGTAAGTATGAGCGTGTCCCCGGGGTAGATGGTCGTAAGGGACGTTGTAGGGTACCAAGGGAGCGTAATTGTATCCAGTGGACGCCCGACATGGAGTCTGTCTTTGTTCAGTTGAAGGAAGCGCTCAGTGCTGAGTGTGAGTTGTACATACCATTCCCGACGGTGAATATCGCATCCATGTGGATGCATGCGACCATGGAGTCGGTGCTGTCCTTGAACAACAGAACCCTGAAGGGAAGTGAATGCCTTGCACTTTTTTCAGCCGCAAGCTTGAAGGCAACGATGGGAAGGGACAAAGAGCTTGGAGCACCCGCGAGCAAGAGACTTATGCATTAGTCTCTTGCTTGCCAAAATTTGAAAGTTGGATTGGGGGACGAAAAGTCACCGTGTACACCGACCACAAGTCCTTGGAGAGTTGGTACAAAGAAGATCTTTGTACCCTCTCGGGGCCTTTGGGGAGGCGTGGCCGGTGGCACGAATTTTTAAGCCGGTACCACATTGAAGTGGTGTGCAAACCCGGCAAGGACAACACCGTCGCCGATGGGTTGTCCCGGTGGGCATATTTGGCCGGATTGGCAGATGACACCAATTTTCACGGCAGTGATGCCGATCAAAAGGGGGTCATGAAGCAAGAACGTGAACTCAAGGAAAGGGAAGAAAATGTTTTGGCCCAGCGGGCTAGAGACACACAAGTCCAGTTGGATTCAGGACTTCTCAACGCCATCACTGCCGTGGGGGCTGTCTTAACTCTCCAATGGCTTGGATATGCCACGGTGCAGGCTCTAAGTGCTCATCAAGCTTGGATACAACCTTGCCCCTTCATTCTTCAGTGTTTCCACGACAGTTCTCAGGACATTCAGGACACACAGGACAAAGAGATAAATGAGCTTGCTGCATCTATTGCTTCTGTAAAGGGATGTGCAGCTAATTGGTCGAGTGAGACTGTTTCTGGCTATGCAGCCCATCTTCAAGCTCGGATGAGTCATTTGTCGTATTGGCCGGAGTCGGAAGGACTCATTTGTGCCGTGTCCAAGGTGAACATACCACCTCAGTCCGAAATTCTCTTTGCGGATTGGACTGAGCATTATCGGGATGAATTTCCTGACTGGGACTTTGAGTCTGATCCAGTCATCTCAAACCCGATTTATTGGGATTACAGTATGAAGTGGGACGATGAAGAAAAAAAGATTCGGTTCAAGGGAAAGATTGTGTGCCCCACAGCTCTTTTTGAAGACGTGGTGGTGGCAATACATTCTTATGGCCACCCTCGGGTGGAGAAGACTGTGGAGTTGTTTGATAGAAAATTTTGGTGCGTGGCCTACGACTTGCCAAGAGGTAGGCGTAATCTGTCACCCGACATTGCTAAAATTCTTGGGCGATGTCATGAGTGTCAAACCACGAAGGCAAGGCGTGGCAAGCAACCCGACACACGTGAATTTGCTCCTGTTCCACAGTATCCCTTCACATCCCTTGCGATTGACTTTTGTAAATTGCCCGAGTGTTTGCAGAAGTCCACTGGAAAAAAGGTGGACTATCTCATGGTGATCGTATGCCGTCAGACCGGGTATGTATTGGCAATCCCTTGTCAAGAAACGGGATTGGACAGTAAGAGTGCTGCTTCTTTGTTTTTGGATCGATGTGTCCATATGTTTGGGTTGCCCAAAGAGTTCATTTGTGACAATGCGTCCATTATCAACTCTGAATTCTTGAAGGATTTGTTTGCCATGAGTGGAGTTGAACAACACAGCTCGGTGGCCTACCGACCACAGAGCAACGGACGTGCTGAACGAGCTGTCCAAAGTATTGTAAACTCACTTAGGCAGTACCTTGAGCAGCGTGGGGGTTCCAGCAAGCACTCCTGGGTGGAAAGCTTGCCATTGGCCCTTTGGGCTTTGAAATATTTGCCGGGGGCAGTCAGTGGGTATTCCCCACATCGATTTGTTTTTGGGAGAGATCCTGTAGGTTGGGGGGATTGTTTGCCCGTATCCCTACAGGATAGGGCTGAGGATGCAGGACAATTTTTTGGTCGTATGTTGGACGAACGTGCTGAAGTCCGAAAGCGCCTTGAAAACCTCCATGGCAAGGAGTTTGCCAAATTTTTGGCCAAACATCCGGAGCAATCGTTCATGCCGGGGGACCGTGTATGGGTATGTAATCGTATTGTAGAACCTCCTGTGCATGGCAAGCTCGAAAGGGTTTGACAAGGCCCTTGTGAAGTGTTGTGACGCATCTCACCGGGCACCTACCGTGTAAATATCCGAGGAAGAGAAGAGATCTTCACTTCTCGGCGATTGAAGCCCTATGTCCCTTACAAGGACGACAAGAAAGTGCCACCATGAGAGAAGGCATGCATGAGGAGAGAGTTTCGCCTAGCCTTGACCCAAGAGAGCATGCATGCACTTGGAGAGAGGGTGGCGAAAGCTCAACCAATGCCTATCCTTGAGTGTAACCACAAGACGGCAAAACCAAGGCATGTCTTAATTGGATAACTCCCAAGCCACGGGCACTTGAAGAAAAGTGAAAGAGCCCAAGAGTCTCAAAGGATCAAAGACAACGGTCGCATGGCATTAAATGCTCACTTTACCTCTTGAGGAGTATGATGAATTGGGAGAGAGCGGGAGAGCGAGGGAAAGCACCAAATCCACCTTGGGGAGAGGAGACACAATATGTTCACCTTGACCATGGAATCGTGGGCACCACCAAGTTTGAGTTACACCATGAATGAACCATGCATGAATGACAAATGCAAAGTCAACTCTTAGAATGAATGAATGAGACCTCAAAACCCAATATGGTGTGGCACCTCAATGGAATCCAATTGCAAGGCAACAACCAATGTATCCCACAACCAGCGGTGCGCCTACCTATGCTTCCCTTGGTCTCACCTCTCGTCCCCTTCGGAAGACACCCCATGTGACTGGTAGGTTTTGCCGTGACTACTATTACCACCAAGCAGAGATAAGGACGGTCTTGGTTTCCCCGGAGGTACTCCCTCAACACTGCCCACAGAAGCGATCAACGTAAGTACTATGGCTGTCACATAGTCTTCCTCCGGTTGGATAAGTGATTCCAATTTCCACATGATAGATCTAACACTATTAGCACCAAACTGGAAAGGTATTCGATTGGCTGTCCTGCATTACGGCGCGACGGAAGACGGCGCGCGCGCACACACAGCAGCAGCCAATCGACGAATCAGAAATCCAAATAATGTTAGAACAAATGCTGGCCAACCGCAGAATTGAAAAAAATCAATGCAACATCAAAAATGCAAAGACAGAACTGAAATCTGCAATCGGAATGAATTCTGGGATCGAAATCTGGGATTGGAATCAAATGCTGAGATCGCATAATAACTAACACCTGACATGGCACACAAGAAGCAAAATGATTGTGCAAAGGAGAAGTGGGCAACAAACATGGATTCTTGACATGGCTATGCCCTAAGTTTTACAGTTTGCGTGGATTCGTTCATAATTCTCCCATTCCTGTCTGTACAGATACCCACGCGCAGCCTCGCTGAGTAGGCCGTGGTCGGGCCGGAACGCAGCAGCCTGGAGAGACCGAGCAGAACCCAAGACCCCATCAAGGGGCAATTTAATTTTTTTAACGACTCCCTTCGCCCTAAGACAGGTCACAGGTCGCCAGCAGGTTTACGAGAACCCATGCGGGTGTGTATATTGTGTCTTGCGTTGGGTTTATGTCGCGCTGCGTCTTGGAGGGAGGGATGCACATGCACATGTTTTGGCATGCTCCCAAACTAACCCAACCAAGCCACAAGAACCCCGGCAGCGCCACGAGCGCTGAGCTTTCTGTAGGAAATGTCACGAACAAAGCAGCAAAAAAGCGCCAGCCATGGTGAGCGTCCATTTTTCTGTGTGAGGGAAACTATAGGTATTTTAAAGTAGATGTGGAAACCAAGGAAAGGCCAAGAAAAAATCCCTCTTTCCTGAAAATGCGACAGTGGTGGCCACCACAGCACAAGGGGGGAGTAAGAAAAAGTGCTTTTCCAATGCTTTGAGGCAAACTCTAGTTGTATTAGAGATGCACTGAGCACACAGGCATTTCTATCTTAGTATTGGCCCAACCAAAAGTGGTGATAACACATTTTGACCTATGGAACCAAACACCCAATCAGGATATGGAGTGGACCCCTGAATCCCCTATCAATGTGAGGCAATTCATCTTTTCCTGAGTCGGCTGAGAACTGACATATCCAGGGCAGAGCCTATGAATTTATCTATGTTTTCTCATGAATTCTTAGCTGCCCTAGTGGTATGCACCCTAGGGGGCTGGGCACCTCTTTTTGAGAGGTCCTGGGTTCAATTCCTGGTCAGCCTAGCTAAGTAGGAAGATCGCATGTGACATGGCAGTGACCTCATCGCCACATGCCCTGCCACCTCAGCACATATGGGACCCAAAACAAAGAGTGCACATCTTCTGAGATGGCACTATGGAGATTGAGTGACCATGGGGCAGTTTTCCAACTCTTTTTCCAAAACATTTCAGCTATCTTTGTGAATATGCAATCAGATGTGCCTCGAGTTACAATTTCTGTGAATACTCTTTCATCTCTCACTGTTTACACTGCAGCCCTTCCTGCGTTCATCCTGATTCTCTTCTACATGCTTATCTCTGGCTTGGGCTATCCTGGATTGGTTGTATTTCAGCAAACAAAACATTTTACTCATCAGAAAACAAGCAGCAGGAAGCCCTACACCAGCAGCAAGCAGCAGGAGAGGCACAAACACAGTGTTGAAATCACTATAAAACCTTCTAGGCTCAGCCATCACATCGACCCCACTGATTGACCGACCCAGGGTCCCTTGCACAGGCCTACGCCTGTACACACGACTTTTAGCACCCTACACACCCCAGCTGCCCAATCAGGAGCGAGCCCCCCATAATCGCAACATATTCAGCTCGGAAGCGTCTCCTCATCGTCCCTTTGGCAAACCACACGCGCAGGACTTCTGCATGTCATCGCTGGGCAGCCCCCCCCCCTCTTCAGTATTTAGCCACCCCCTCCCCGGAACATGGTACTCCGCTTGCGCACGTGAGCCCACTGCCATGAAGCGTCCAGCCGTACTCGCTCCCTCCCCACCCAACCTACACAGCATGTCGAGTTTCCCTTCAGCCTCATGACAGCCCTCAGTCGCATCCCGTCAGCCCTGTCAGGCATTGCCTCTGTGGCCCATATCGCTTGTCGAAGTGTTCATATGGCCTGTCCCCTGCTTGGTGCAGCCCAAACCTCATGCTATGGTCAAGTATGCACCATAAAGCGACCCCTGATTGCAATAAGCTGCCTGAACAAGTTCGCAAAAGTCAACCTCCGCGTTTGCAAACTGGTCGCAAGAAGACTCACCTTGGACGGCGCGGCAACAGAAATTTCGGCTCAAATTATGCAACGACAGCTCCTATTGTATCACGCAAGTGAGTGCAAGGTTTAATGACCTGCCCCTTGTCTGTTGTTGCCAAAAGGTTTTGTGAAAGGTCTGCCTGCCCACGTGAGCGCCTTGAGTACCAGTAAGAATCTCGACGAGTGCCTTCGACGCTGATGCCTACAACTGAGGAGCCTGCTACTGATATGCGAATGCTGACTGCTGGGCTTCTTGAAAGCCGGCGTGTGTTGTTGCGGTACAACTGCGTCTTGAGGAGCGACGACCTGCACCTGCAGCGCGCTGCCGCAGTCAGATGTGTGCCGGTTAGCAGTGATGGCCCTTGTTCACAAGAGCGCGATCGATTGAGCGCTGGCGAGAGCGGCCTGGGTAGCCTGTGGTTAAGAGCCGTGAAGTCCTCTCGTGAAGGGACATTGAAGAGAAAACGTTCCAAGCCTGACCAATGACCTTTGTCTGTTTGGCTTTGCATTTTGTCCACACTCACAGCGCTGGCCTCAGCGCCAGTTGCGACACCCCATTTAGGGTCGCAGCCCGACCTTTGTCCACCATACTTTGCACTTTCATTGAGCTGTACGGGCAGTAAGGGTGCTGATATTTGTTTTGCGCTTCTTTGACCTGCCTTAGCAGGCTCGGTGGTGGCAGATTCTGCTTGAAGTCTACTTAATGTAAATTTTCGAGTTTGTGCAGAGGTGTTTTGTCACCTCAGCAGTGTTTTGCAAGGTATTGCCTGGGCACGTATATGAATGGGCTACGCTTGCTTTTGGCTGGTCGCTGTCTTCTTGTACACTTTTGCAGTGACGAGGACAGTGCTGCTGTTGGCAGCCACTGTTGTGGTTTGTCCTGTTTCTCAAAAATCCCAAAATACGACAAACCTCTTTCTGCGCAGGATCTTTAGGCGGAGCACCAATTCATACACACTTCACGAATTCGAAGGGAAAAACCCTGTTCAAACATATCGAAGTATTATACACAACTTCGTTCGCAGCAACTGGCATCTCGATGCTTCAGAAGTCTTCACAGACTGCAGTGCAATCTTGACCCGCGCGCTCGCTCTGCTGCTGCTGCTCACAACCATAACACTGACCCCCCTGGGACCTCGAAGAGGACTCACTCGTCTCGGCGGGCGCCACACTGTCGTTCACCGAAAGGACAGGTGCGAGAAGGCCTTTTCTTTCTGGACCTTGACATGGGCTGGCTTCCTGACGCATAATGGTGGTCAAAACCCACAGACTGGGGTCGAGTGTATGGTATACCTGTCCTCAGCACCTCACTCACTCGCCGTGTTCGACTTTGCCAACGGCTGCGTCTTGGCGGAAGCTGCAGTAGACAGCCTCGCCAGGCACATGCACGGGCGCTACCCACAGCAAGGCTGTGAGCTCGTCGAGATACCATAACGTTGGGCACAGCTATCGAAGCTAAGTCCAACAAACTAACAACCAACGAGGCTGTACATCTGTCGGAGTGACAGGGCATATTAAAGCAGCCGACGCCATGAATGGTATCCCGACTGTCGAATCAGCAGTCCGTGCCCCTCACGAACGTTGACGAAGCATTCACCTGAAGCCGACATACTTTGTGTACCTTTTTCAGCATTTCGATGCTAGCAATGAATTTGAAGCTGTCATGCCCAGTATAATGTCGACGAAGATCCCTCTCGAGGGCACATTTCTGAATCAGGATACCAGATGGATGGTTGATCAATCGAAGGTGGGGATCGCCAGGCCGGCCATCGACGGAGCACTTGTACTGGGATACGAAGACATGCCCATGGGCGAGAGCTCCAAACTATCCTGGTCCCAATGTTTGCTACTTTGTCGTGAAGAAGTCCCAGAGGTTTGACGGCTGTCAGATGGCAGGGTTCCACAATTCCATCTGATTGGTGGTCTCGAAGGACAACGTGTCATTTCGACCGCTGGTCCATCGGAATGTTTGCTTCGAACCGGTACCAGGAGCACTGCTCTTGTAGGAGTGACGAGTGTGCGGACTCGCACCACGGCGTGCCGGCAGTTGAAACTCCCCGAGCAACGATGATGGCGCTGACGTCCTCGACCCCAGGACCGAGGGCATATCGGTCGGTGATCTTGACACTGCTTGTTCGAGAGTTTGCTTGCAGTTGACCGAGGTGTTGATGCACATACTGACCATCCGCGAGAGCGTCCTGCAGAGCGAATCGAACCGCCTGTGCAGTCACACATGCCAAGTGTCAGGTATTGCCATGAGGTCACTCTTGCAACTCATATGGAGTAGTCCTCGTTGCAAGCTCTTTACATGTGATCATTGGTGATTCATGAGTGTATACAAGTCATGTATGTGGCCATCCCTCACTTTGTGTTCAGCGAGGCGATGGTAGCACGCTGCATCGACAATGAGAACACTTCGGATGTTGGGACTCACATTTTTCAGTTCGGTGTAGGTAAGTAGGTATCTTTGGGAGCTCAGGATGCCTCTTTTGACAATTCAGGAATTCTGTCCCTCCCACTGCCCTAGGTCAGGCGCCTCTTAAGCCGGTACCGCAGGTGCTTGGGAAGGCAGTGTCGGGGCCAGCCGGTCCAGGTGTCCCGGGTGGGAGGGTGTCCCCAAATGTGCCTGTGGGTAGGGTCACATGCCCTCTCCTGTGGGTGGCAGCTCTGGGGGCTGCCCAGTCGGGTGGAGTATCTCTCACCACAGGGAGTATTGCTCCTGCGAGTCTACCGTACGATCGCCTCACCCCTGTGGTTCGAGTTGCGGATCTCGCTGCTTGGCATGCGACCCCCTCCCTGGCTGTGTGCCGGCACACCTGTCATGGGTTGCTTCCATAGCTCCAGGTGACGTTTGCCATGGTCCCCGATGCAGCCTGGCCGGGCTCAGACCAGTGGCCTTGGAGTACCGCTTCTGCCACTGGCCCGGTGGGCTGGCTGGGCTGCCCCAGTGCAGCCCAACCTTCGGGGTGTGGTTCGTTGCGCCCTGTCCCTTTGCCGCTCTCGGTGCGTGTGTGTGTGCAATGTCATGGCCCACTTTGCGCCTGTTCACTGGTGCGCACGCCCTCTGTGTTCCATGCGCGGTGTCGGCGGCCACGTGGCTCCTGTTCCCTGGTGCGCGCGCTGTGTGCGGTATCTGTTTGCTCTTGGTGGTTTTTTCTGTGACTGCTGCCTCCTTTGCTTTTCTTTTTCGTCTTTTTGTGTGTGCTGTGTATTTGTTTTTTTTCGTTTTGGTTTGCTTCTCCTCCTTTGTTTTTCTTTTGAATTTTTTTATTTGGAAAAGGGGGCGCTTGCACACTGCAGGCACAGGCATGGGCAACTGGTGCAGCAGTGCAGTAGTGTTGGGTCCTTCGTCGTCGTCGTTGTGCGTTGTCGGTGCCTTGTCGGCGGTCGCGCCTCAGAGGTGCCGCTCGCGCGTCTTGATTTACATGGGTGCGGGTCAGGGTTGGTTCGGTTAGGTGTCTCTTTGCGTTTTGCTTAGTTTTTTGGTGCTGGCTTGTTAGGCGGTCGTGTGGGCTTCGGGTGCGGCCTGTGGCTACTGTGCACCCTTGGTTGGCTGGGTCAGGGGTCAAGGGTTAGAGGTTACGGGGCGTGGTTCGTGTTCCTTGACGCGTCATTAACCTTGGTTGGGGCTAGGCGGCTTTGGCGGGTTAGGCGGTTTCGAAGGCTGCGGGCTTGGGTTCCGTGCCGTTTGGCGCAGCGGGTGCCCGTTGTGGCGCGTGTTGGTGTCCGTCGGCTTTTGGTTCGCCCTGCTTCTTCTGGGCGGAGTTCGGCGTGGTGTTCAGCGGCCGTGGCTAGCTGGGTAGCGGGTAGCGATGGGCCTCTGCAGGGGGTGACGTTGGGCAGGTCGTCGGGCCTGAGTCGGCGCCCGGGCAGCTCGGCCAGCGGGCGGGGTCGCTGTCGTCAGATTGGCTCGGTTGGGTGCGCGTAGCGTTGGTTCACGGCCTAGAGCCCAGGTTGTTGGGCTGTGGCGGCGGGGTGCGCCGTCAGCGTGCAGCCTGAGCGCGGCCCAGGGAGTATCCCCCTGCTGGACTAGGTGGAGGTACTGCCGGCCGGGGGGTCAGGCACGTCATGATGTGTGGCGCGCGGGGTTTCCGGTGTACTGCGGGTCGGGGTGGTGCCGGTGCTGCCGGTGCCCGTGCGCCGACAATTGCGGTGTGGCGAGGGGGTGTGTGTGCGTGGGGTTGGGCTTCAGCGGATGTGCCACAGGCGCCTTCCTGCTCTCAGCGTCTCGTGGAGCATCTCCTGCAGGCATCTGAGGACATATGGGTGGTCCTGGGGTGCGGGGAGGTCGGGGGGCAGAATTCCCTGGGGATGCCGCGCATTTGCGAGCATGGCTTCCTCTGCGGCCTGCGGCATCCACTCCCCCGCCTGCTGCATGCGGCAGTTCTGTGCCGACCCCCTGCGGGGCCGGCGGACCAGGCCCTCGAGGGAGGGCTCTGCCTGGGCCCACTTTCGCAGCTCCAAGAGCTGCGTGTGGGTCCAGAGCTGCCACCACTGTCCATGGGCGGGGCCGTCGACTTGGGCGGAGGTATGGGTGTGGGCGCCTGTGTGTGTGGTGGGCTCATGGGGACTGGTGGCGGAGGTGGGCCCGGGGGAGTCCTGGTAGTCCTGTGCTGTGGGGGTGCGTGAGAAGCAAGGGCGAGAACGTACGCGGGCTCGTGTGTACACGGACACGGTCTCCGCTTCGTCGTTGGGTTGGGATCCGCGAGGGCGGCGGTAGCGGGGCATCTGCTGGATGTGGGCAAACATCGGGTGCTAGTGGGGGGGCGGGGACGCTGCTGGTCGGCCCTGGCGTTGCTCTGGTCAGCTGGGGGGCGGTAAATGGGCCTGGGGGGCGAGTGTTGGAGGGTGGAGGTTCTTCGCACCTCAGCCGCGGTGCGCTCCGCCATCAAGGTGGTGGCGGCGACGTCGGTGACGATAGGGGGGGCGCCTTGCTGGGCGCTGCTGCTGCCGGGTCTGGGATGGCTCAGGCTGTAGGTCGTAGAGGACGTCCTTGGGCAGTTTGGCTCGTGCTGTTGCCGTGGCACCCGGCTTTGGCCTGGGCTTAGGTTTGACAGCGGGCGGAGGCCGCGGTGCGGCGACGCGTTTGGGTGGCTGGTTGGCGGCGGTCTTTGGTTTCAGCCGGGCTGCAGGCGCGGGCTTCGCCGGGGTGTGTCGCCGTCCTGCCTGGCCGGTAGTGGGTTGCGAGGCTGCGTGGGCCTTGGCGGTGGCGGGTCGCCGTCACACTTGGCCGGTAGTGGGTTGCGAGGCTGCGTGCGCCTTGGCAGTGGCAATGGCGCTTGCGGTGGGGACGGGTTTTGGGAGATGGTTTGGGAGATTCATCCCGCGGCTTGGTGTGTTGGACGAGGATGAGGTGGTGGCGGTGGATGAGGTGTTTCTGGTGGTTGATGTTGTGGAGTAGGAGGGGGAAGAGACGGATTTGTGGGACAGCGGGGGGTCATGGACGGCGGGGGCGGGCGCTGGATGCTTGGTCCTGTGGGTAATGAGGACGAGGGTGTGGGTTCGGGCATCGGCTGCGTGCACGCGCTTTCTCTGGTGTCCTGCGTGCGTGCCGGTGCTGGTGCTGTGGGTGGTGTCATGTGTGGTACATGGTCACATATTGGCGTTGCCTGGGCTGCGCGGGTAGGTGGGTTATCCGGGGAGGGTCCACTTCAGCTCCAGGATGTGTGGGTGTGTTTGCTGGAGGCAGTAGAGGGTGCCAAAGAAGCATCGCTGGATGCCTGGCATGTCCTCTTCCGTAAGGCTGGGGTAGTTTTGGGTAGGGTGTCTTGGTCGGCCACAGGAGGGTCATGAGTTGTGCTGTCACAATGTATGGGCAGAGCTGCATTATTGCGGGATGTGGAGGGGTGAATTCCGTGCGGTTCAGTGGGGCCTCCCTCTGCTGGGGACGTAGGGTGATCCTCCACATCCACTGCTCTGCAGGGATCTGCAAGGCAATACATCGCCCTTCAAAGGCCCTGGTTGCGGCTGCGGAGCAGCGTGTCTAGGGACCTGCGCTCCCACATGCCCCAGATGTGGGTGTTGTCAGGCTCGTCCTGCCTGGTTTACCTGTCGCGGCAGGGGATGCTTTTGGGGGCAGGACGTAGTCGGCGGGTAGCAGGGAGTTGGTGCAAGAGTCTATCCAGGTGCCGTTTGGTGCGTGGTAGTGGGTGGTGGAGAGGGTGAAGTGTCCGTTGTACATGAGGGTCATGCACGTGGAGGGGGCTGGCTGCTGGTTGTCCGGGGTGGGGACGTCGTCCGGGACGTGGTCCCTGAAGTTGCTCAGGGAGGTCACACGGTTGACCCATGTCCTCCTTTCCCACTTTTTGGGGGTGGTGCTGGGTGCGGGGCTCAATTTGAGTTCTGTCTTCTTGTAGGCAAGGGTGAGGATGGGCCATGTGGGGACACAATTATGTAGAATCCAATGATGCCGTTGTGTTGTGTATCATTTCCGCGTGTTGTGCCATTCACCATGTGGGCGTTTTTGATGTCATTGTGCTATGCATGATCCCATGAATCAATATCATTCTATCATTGTGTTAAATTGAGGACTTTTGCTAGCATGGATTTATAAATCCACAGAGGAACGCATAGTTTTGAATGTGCATGATATATAAAATCGATGCTTGGAGTAGGGATGCAACGTCGTCTTCGATAATTGCATATATCATTCCAGGGCTCCACTTATACTACTGTTTCCAGATCACCTTCCTTTTCCCAACATCATCTTTTTTGTTTCCCTCTCCATGATGATGTCCATGTACTGATGTGGGTACATTGAATCAAAAGTCGTGACCGATTGTTTGGACTTCATTGCTCATTTGAATAAATTCATCAAGTGTTCGCATTTCGTTGCATGGGTTGCCAAGGGTGTCCCTACGTAATTGTTTTGGGTTTTGTGAAGCATGGAGGCACTGGTGAGATCAAGGACAATGGGGGAGACGGAGAAAACGGCGGAAAAATTGGGACTAGGCGATAGAGCTCGCGGAATGGCAGGGGCTGCTCCTACAGACCTTGGTAATGGTACCAGAGCTTTACCCGCCGCCTACCGTCACCCTCATGAGCCCTGCCCAAATGGACCAAGAGTCGCCATTAACGATGCACCTTCACCAAATTTGTGACCCACTGGCATCGAGGGCGCTGAAGGCGGTTCGGATCCCATTGGGCTGCACTGATTCATGTGTAGGCCATTTCAGAGATTTCGGATATAATTTCAGGAGAATTCGGAATTCATAATAGTTATGATCCACAGGATGGGGGATTTATATTCTGAAAGAAGAATCGGTACCGACATGGAGGCCATTGTCACCTTTTGTGAAGGAGCATGTCCAAAACGATGTCATCTCCGAGTAGTCGTGGAGGAATCAGACAAGGTCACGAGCTGCAGCACCGGCTCAAGGCCTCAGCGCTACGGCAAATGTGGTTCGCCAAAACCCCCTAAGGGGGATGCCGAAACGGCAGTGAAAAGGACACCCGGCCCCCTTCATCGGATGTTCAGTGCTGCTTCCGATTCCGAGGAATATCATACTTGCTACCCTTCGGATAGTACCGGCATACACCAAGATTCTTAGGCGGGCCGGTTGCATAACGCCCACAGTCCTGAACTTGCTCATGACGCAGAACAGGAATAATTTTTGCGAAAGGCACCCACAACCAGAGTCCCAAGACACACCGATCTCGGGGGAACAGAAGCAGCACCCATGGGCGATTCGGGGGATGGGGAAGCATATCGGAGGATGGAGGGTGTCGGTACAGGGGACACCATGAATGGTGGAGGAGAAAACCTTGGAGCTCCGGCAAAGCGGCCACGATACAGCCGCGATCCTGAAGGACATGATCCCCTTCTGCACAAGGACACCAAGGAGGCGGCGTCCGGGAAGGCTAGGAGTGAAAAGTAAGTAGGTAGGTGCACTCAGTCGTGGAGAGGTGTGCCATGGTTCTTCCTGGCGTTGCCCCTGTGACGGTACAGGAGGAGGTTCAGCGCATGAAGAGGGGAGGCAGCTTACATCTAGATAGACCTGACTGGTAGCCCCAACAAAGCGGCTCCGGGCAACACTGGGAGGGCTGATCACGGGAACGTGAGGAACGTGCCATGCCTGGAGGGTGTGCCCCTGTGGTAGTCCACGTCCTGTCCCTTGGGCGAAGCCCTAGGGGTTCACCCGACTTCCTGGCGTACCCTGTTTGAATAACATGCCAGCGGTATTGGCTTGGTACTTGGGCTCCGAGGTGCTCAACCGTCGCACTCCCCGCCTTAAAGTCCGAAAGCAGCGCAGGCCTTAGGATGCAGCCTTACTCCCAATCCCCGAGTCACGTTTGGCCGGCTCAACTGAATGGCGCGGGCTGCCTCAGTGCCCGGGTTATGGACACTGGATCTCCTACTGTTGTGCGGCGCGTGTGTTTGGTTTTTGGTTGTGCCGTTACCCTCCCCAGCATTCAGGTTTGGGGTTTCCCCTTTGTCCCGTGATTCCTGGACGCGGCCCATGGCTTTCGTGCTTGGGGACACATTTAGCCTTTACCCTGCCTTCCCTGGTTGGGGTTGTGGTGTGTGCGCTCGGGTACAGGGTGTGCCCTGACTCCGCCATTCCCGGCTGGGGTTGATGGCGTGTGTGTTGAGGTATGAGTTGTGGCTAAACCCCGCCTTTCGGCGCTGGGCTTTGCGGGGGTGCTTGGGTACGGGTTTGGACCTTGCTTTGCCTTTCCTAGCTGAGGCTTGTGTCTTGTATGTTTTGATATAGGTGTTCGCTCGAGCCCCGCAATCCCTGGTGCGGGCGTCTGGCATGTGTCTTTCAGTTTGCACTAAAGCCGTACCCCCGCCAATCCTGGCTTTGGTTAGTGGTGTGTGTTCCAGTACAGGATATGCCTGAACCCCAACTTCCTTTGCTGGGAAATGTGGCTTGTGCGCTTACGTGTGGGTCTACGTCTTGACCACGCCATTTCTGGCTCGGGCCTGAGGCTTGTGTGTTCGAGTACATCTTCCCCCGTCATCCCTGGTCGAGAATTGACAGGGACGCTGGTCGCTCGCCCAATCTAGTCTAGGGCCCTGTTGGTGCAGTTCCCTGCCATTCTTGGCTTGGGCCTGCTGCTGGATTCTGTGGGGTGGGTTGTCCCTCCTCAGTCCCGGCAGGGGGCCCTCTGGGTGCAGTTCCGCGCCATTCCTGGCTGGGGCCTGCAGGGGGGCTGGTCCCTTGCCAATCCTGGCAGAGGGCCCTGTGGGTGCTCTTCCCGGCCATTCTTGGCCGGGCCCCGCTGCTGCCTTTGAAGGAGTGGGCGGTCCTTCGCCATTCCCGGCAGAGAGCCTTGTTGGTGCTGTTCCCCACCATTCCTGGCTCGGGCCTGCTGCGGGCTTTGCTGGGCTTGGTGGTCCCTCGCCAATCCTTGCAGAGGGCCCCGCGGGTGCCGTTTTCGGCTTTCCCTGGCTGGGGCCCCATGTTGGCTTTTGTGGTCTCGATTGTTTCTCGCCATTCCTGGTGGAGGGCCCCGTGTCTGCTGTTCCCAACCATTCCTAGCTTGGGCTTGCTGCTGCATGTGGTGGGTTGGGTGCTCCCTACCAATCCTGGCAGAGGGGCCTGTGCGTGCTGTTCCCGACCATTCTTTGTTGGGACTTGCTGCTGGCTTTGGTGGATGTGGTGGTCCCTCGCCAATCCTGGCGGAGGGCCCTGTGGGTGCTGCTCCCTGCCTTTCCTGGCTGTGGCTTCCCGCTGGCTTTGGTCGGTTAGGTTGTCCCTCGCCAATCCTGGCGGAGGGTCATGTGGTTGCCTTTCCCCGCTGTTCGTGGCTGGGGCCTGCTCCTGACTTTGGTGATCTAGTGGCCGCTCGCGAATCCTGACAGAGGGCTTAGTGGGTGCTGTTTCCCGCCATTCCTGGCAGGGGCCTGCTGCTTGCTTTGGGTGGCTGGGTGGTCCCTCGCCAATATAGGCGGAAGGACCTGTGTCTGCGGTTTGCAACCATTCCTGGGTCGGGCCTGGCGCTGTCCTTGGTGCAGTGGGGGGTCCCAGGCGAACAGCTCTGTCGGTGCTGTTCCCTGCCATTCTTGGCTTGAGCCTGCTGCTGGCTTTGGTTGGGTGGTCCCCCGCGGATCCTGGCAGAGGGCCCTGTGGGTGCATTGTCGTGCCATTCTTGGCCTCAACCTGCTGTTGGCTTTGCTCGGGTGGGTTGTGCCTGGTCAGTCCTGGCGGAGGGCCCTGTGGGTGCAGTTCCCCGCCATTGTCAGCGTGGGCCTGCTGTTACCTTTGGTGGGGTGGTTCCTTGTCAGTCCTAGCGGAGGGCCGTGTTGGTGCAGTTCCCTGCCATTCTTCCCCAGACCCACTGCTGTCTTTAATGCAGTGGCTGGTCCTTCGCCATTCCTGGCGGAGGGCCCTTTGGGTGCAGTTCCCTGCCATTCCTGGCTTACGTCTGCTGCTGGCTTTGGTGCAGTGGATGGTCCCTCGCCAATGCTGTCGGAGGGCTCTGTGGGTGCTGTTTCCTGCCATTTCTGGCTGGAGCGTTGGTTCTGGCTCTGGTGCGGTGGGTGGTTCTTTTGCCAATCCTGGCGGAGGGTGCTGTCGGTGCAGGTCACTGCCATTCTTGGCTGGGGCGTGCTGTTGACTTCCGGGCGGTGGGTGGTCCCTCGCCGATCCCCGTGGAGGGCCCTGTGGGTGCAGTGTCCCGCCACTACTGGCTTGGGGCTGCAGGTGGCCGTGGTGGGTTGGTGGATCACGCGCCTTTCCCGATGCAGCGTTTTGTGGCTGTGGTTTCCTGCCTCTCCTGTGGCTGTCTTTGGTGGCGGGTGGTTAGTTGCCTTTCCTGGGGAGGCGCTTGTGGGTGTTGTTCCCTGTCTTTCCTTGTTGTGGGCTGCTGGTGGCCGTGGTGGGTGGGGGGTGTCGCTGTGCCCTTCTCTGTGGTGGGCCGTTTTGGTGTTTTTCCCGGCCTTTGCTGGCCGTGGGCCGGGGCCGGGTTGGCCCCTCGCCTTGCGCGGTGGGTGCTCTTCCCCTCTCTTCCTGCTCTCGGACCTGTTGCTGGCCGTCGTGTCCGGGGCAGGTCCGCCACTTCACATAGGATTTTATGGGGTCCAAAAATCCCAAAACCAGCTATAGTGAGAAATACTAATTTTTGTTGTCAAAGTATACCATAAAGAGGAAATTTTCTCGGAGTTAGCCCCACCCCCCACCCTCCCAATTGAAAATTTTCCAGCCCCTAGATCGACAATGCAGGCTTGATTCCATCTAAAATCGGCCGTTTCCGAGAAATATGACATTCACCACCAAATTGCGAATAGCAGCTTTTGTATAGCTCAAACCATACTTGTTTGTTTTTGGCAAGAACCGTGTTTTGTTGATGGCGGCTCCAAACACTCGATAACTTGCTCCAAAGCCTTGAAAACCACGTTTTACTGAGTCCACCACACTCAAACTAGGGTATGGGGCCCTACAACTCACCACTCATGCCCCAGAAATGCTGTTTTCAGCCAAAAAAATGGCATTTTTTGGGCAAAAAAAGGGGTCTTTTGGTGATGGCGGCCCTGAAACCCTTGATCATTTGCTCCAAAACACCGCAAAACGCGCTTTCTTGAGTCCAGCACCCTCAAAAAAGGGTATGGGGCCCTACAACTGACCACTCAGGCCCCAAAAACACTGTTTTAGGCTACAAAAATGCATTTTTTGGCCATTTTTGGGCAAAAAATGCGGTTTTTTTGTGATGGCGGTTCTGAAGCACTCAATAACTTGCTCAAAAACCATGAAAAACCCGTTTGACTCAGTCGACCACACTCAAAATAGGGTATGGGGCCCTACAACTGACCACTCATGCCCCTAAAATGCTGTTTTAGGCCAAAAAATTGCCTTTCTTCGGGCAAAAAAAGCGGTTTTTTGGTGATGGTGGCTCCGGAACCCTTGATCATTTGCTCCGAAACACTGCAAACGCGCTTTCCTGGGTCCAGCGTCCTCAAAATAGGGCTTGGGTCCCTACCTGTGACCACTCAGGTCCCAAAAACACTGTTTTAGGCCAAAAAAATGGCTTTTTTTGGCCATTTTTGGCCAAAAAATGCGTTTTTTTTGGTGATGGCGGCCCTGAAGCGCTTGATTATCTGCTCCACAACCTTGCAAAATACTTTGGTTTTGAGTCCAGCACCCTAAAAATAGGGTACGGGGCGCTACAACTGACCACCCAGGCCCCAAAAACGCTTTTTTAGGCTACAAAATGGCATTTTGTGGCCATTTTTGGCCATATCCGGACATCCGGTAATGCAATCGACCTGATTTCAATACAGGAACTAGATAACGTCGTATTTTACTGACTGCGCTATCTAAACCGGGGCAGATGCGCACAGATTTGGCACAAATCACCAAAACCTCGGCAAGATGGGGTTGCAGCGGGCCGTAAATTGCGATCGCGGCAGTTTTTGGACGGTTCAGTTACGGGATTCCGGTACCTCATAAAATCCTAGGTGTTCCGGATCTACCTTGCTGTTGGCAGCTTGTGGTTGTGGTGGGGGTGGTCCTTCGCCTGTTTGGGTGGGGTCCCCTCTCGGTCCTCTTCCCTGCCATGTCTGGCTGGGGCCTGTTGCCGGCTTGGGCAGGGTGGGTGGTGCTTTGTCCATCATGGTGGTGGGTCCTGTGGTTGCCGCTCCCCGCTTTGCTTGCCCGGGGTTTGCCGCTAGTGTTGCTTTCGTGGACCCCTGCCCTTCGTTGGGGACTCAGTGGTGGTGGTCCGCCCCTTCTTTGGCCGGGAACGGATGCTGGTCCGGCTGGGGCAGTTTTTTGCCTGCCCTGCTGGTGATTGTGTGGGCGCTGTACTTCGTCTTTGCTGGCCGCGGTCTGCCGCTGGGTTTGGTAGGGTGGTCCCCCGTCCTTCCTGGTGCTGGGTCACGTGGCTGCTGTTCGTTGTCTTGCCTCGTTGGGGGTTCTGCCCATCTCGCCGGGCCGGTTGCTTTTGTTTCTCGCTCGTGGCCTTGTGATTTTTGGTCCTTGCTCTCCTAGTTTGGTCGGTTGGCTGGACTGGGCCTTCATCGTGTGTGTTTGTGTATGGTGTGGCGAGGCCCCTTCCTGCAGTGTGTTCCGGAAGGTTCTTGCTCTCCTATTGCAGTTGGGGTCTGCCCGCTTGGCCTTGGCGCGGTGTTCAATTGGGGGTTCGCCTCTTCCTCCCCCTGCCCTCCCTGATCTGGCACATGCAGTGGTCGGTGTGGATTTTTTGGCTGGTGTGTCTTCACGCTGGGAAGGCTGCCGGCGTAGTTCCGGCCCAGTTCACATTGTAGATTATACATATGCGTTAACCCTGGCGGCCCGTGCAGCTGGTTGAAGATTAGGTTCTGGCGCTTCTGGCTGGGCTGTTGCGCCAGATTTTGCGTGTGGCTGGTGGGTTGGCTGCTTCTCTGGGGGTGGAGGTGCCTGTTGCCCTTTGTTATTCGTCTGTGTCCGGCGGCCTTAACTTTCTTTCGGCCTGCGTTAGCGCACTTGGGCGGCCGTCGTGCTCGTGGGAGGGCGGCTGCCGCGCCCGGCTCTTCCGGCCTCGTAACCTGTGCCTTGCGCCGGGGGGGAGGTGCTCGGAGAGTGAATTTCTCTGTCAGGGAGCTCCGTTATTGGGCGCCGGCCCTGGTCTCGTGCCGTGCCGTATGGTGGCTTAGGCTGGTAGTTATCGTGTGGGTCTCGACTGGTTTTCTCCGGCTAGTTTATCGTTCCCAGTGGGGCGCAGTGCTGGCATCACATTAAGGAGAGGCTTAGGCCGACGGTTAGCTTTCCGCGGGATCGTCTGCCCCTAACTCTCTAGGCCGCTGCGTGGTAGCGGCAGGGAGGGTCAGGCTGGCAGTCATGTTGGCTTGATCTTGTCGCGTTCTAGCAATCTTCGGGGCTGCTTTGTGGTGCTGGGGCATTGGCTGCTGGGTCTCTGTGCAGGGGCCTTACGTGGGCTCCGCCCCGTTGGTCTGGCAGCTGGCCTCTGGCGTGGCTGTGGGTGCTCGTGGCTTGGCCCGGAGGGTGCGGCTCGTCTGGTTCGTGTGGTGCTGGGCCCAGGCGGGCCAGCTGGCCCGGTCTTCCCCGCGTGTGTCGCTCTGAGGCTCTTGCTGTTGCCTTTCCCGTGCCCTGGCACGGTGGTGTCCCGTGCTCTCTGGAGCGCCTTCCTCCCTTGGAGTGTGCTGGCCCTTTTGGGGCAGGGTGGTTGCGGTCCGCGCCTGATGTGCCTGCGTGTGGTCGCGGCGGGCCCGGTGGCGCGTTGTTTTCTGCTACTGTGGGTGATTGCTCTTTGGCCAGTCCCTGTGTCGTTCTTCGTCTCGGTGTTGTGACCCTGTGCCCTGTTCTCTCCTGGTGTTGGTGCTCCGCTTGTCGTGTGGTGGTTCTTCGAGGGCAGGGCGGCCGGAGTCCTCGCCTGGTGGGATGAGCTTGGTTGTGTCCTTCCTAGCGGTGCGCCGCTTCCGCTGTCCCCCTTTGATGGATGTACCCCCTTATCCTGTCCCTGAGCCTTTCCATGTCCCCTTCTAGCTGCCCTTCCCTTCATCGTCTCCTTTTCCAGCGCCTTGGTGGTGGGCTGGTGCTCGGGACAGGGGGGTGCCAATGTCCCATGCCTGGGGCTGGGTGGTCTAGAGCCACCGGCGGAGGGTTGCTCGGGTATATTGGGCGGGGGAGAAGCCCTGAACCAAGACCCGGAGATGAATCTCCCTCTGGGCCTGGGGCAAGGCATTTTCGGGGACTGTGTTGTTGTCTGGGTTGTAGGATGTGCGGTCGAGGAATTCTTGGAATGTGTGGAGGCGGTGTTGCCGTCCCCACCTGCTTGCCCCTCCTGCCCATCACAGCCAGCGGCGGTGCTCGCGCAGGGCGGGGTCTGACCACCAGGTGAGTTTGACCGGGGGGGCGGGGGCGGTAGAATTTTGGGGAGCACTCGGAGTCCAGGGTTCGGGTGCGCCGATGACGGGGTCTTTGGGTGGGGGACGCGCGTCGGTGGGGCAGGGAGCGGGAATGGCGGGGTTGCCGGTGTCGCTCGTATGGGGAGGGGGATGAGCTTGTGGACATTGTGCGGCGGTGGCCGTCGTGGCGGTCTGTCTGGGAGCAGGAGCGGTGAGAGCTTGGACCTGGATGCGAGGGATGCGCGTTGGTGCTGCAGAGAGCAGCTGAGATTGGGTCTGTGGCGCCTCGCGGGAGGGGAAAGGGTTTCCGTGCCGCTTTTGGGAGTGGCTCTCCTCCCGTGGCCAGATGGGCCAGTCCGGGGGCCCTGGTCTTGCCAGGGCGGCTTCGTGCGGTTCTGCCGGGTAAGGGGGGGGGGATGGGAGCCTTCTGCTCCCTGTTAATCTGCTACGTAGGGGAACTGCGCTGGCTGGGGAGGGTATGGTGGTTGGGTCCGTAGGTGGTATGGGTCCAGTGGCGCCTGAGGGGGCTGCCACTGGTATGGGACGCGTTGGAGTGGGGGTTGTCTTCTTCCGGCGCGGGCGTGGTGGCCTTGTTGGTACGGTTCTGGGTGTAGCCGTACCCGTGGGTGCTCCTTGTTGTAGTTTGAGAGCTGGGGCTGGGGAACCGGTAGGTGTTGCCATCCCTGGTGCTGGTGTTGCCCGTGCGTGGTCGGCTGCACCTCAGTACGGCAGGGATGATGCGGCTGTGCAGGCCGGTGCTGGTGTTGGTGGTGGTGGTGGTGTTGGTGGCTGTGACCGTGGTGCTGGTTGTGCTGGTGGTGATTGCGGTGGTGCTAGGGATGGTGGTTGCGGTGCTGCTGCAGGTATGCTCCCAGGATCCCTTTGCACTCTGGTGGGACAGTGGCCGGGGGCATCATTTGCACCCATTGAAGCTGTAGGGGCCGGTGGATGGCCGGGCCAGGTCTCGGGGTGGGCTTGACGGAGAATGCAGTCGAGGGATCCCGCGTCCGCGGGTCGGTCTGACAGCGGCTGGTGGCGGTTTGTGGGGGCTGGTAGAGGGATCCTTATGTGATGGGAATGTGGACAAGAGTTTGGATGGGGTTGTGTTGTTCGGCTGCCTCCATGGTGGCGTTCCATGCTAGAAACAAAGGGGGGCAAAATGCAGTAGGCGTGGTGTTCTGGCGGCGGGGGCGTTTCTGTTGCTGTTGCTGTTGCCATTGTCGCGGCTTCTGGTGCTGGTGCTGTGGCTGGTGATGGTGGTGGTGCTTCTGCTTGTGGCGGAGCTGGTGGTGTTCGTGGTGTTGCCCAGTGTGTTTGGGTCCCCGCTTGTGGTCGGGCTGGAGCATGGATATCAAAAGGAGGTTGTAGAAGTCGTCGCTGTGGAGGTGTGGGGGGACGGGCTGCCGGTGGGCGGGGGCCTTGGCTTGTGGCTCGGGTGCTAGGGCCGACTGTGCGGTGATTGGAAGGCCGATGGCCGCCGGCTCAGCAGCTGCAGCCCTGCCTTTCGCCGTGGATGACGGTAGGGGGGATGGGCGAGGAGGCGGGGGAGAAGGATGAGGAGGAGGATGAGGATGAAGAGGAGCAGGAGGTGCTGCTTTTGGGGGATGCGGGTTGTGCTGCCATGCAGGCGGGGGGGGCATGCGGGCTGCAGCGGCCTCCGCTGCTGCGGATGCGGGGGGAATGGTGGCCATCTTCTCGTCGTGCGGGTTGGAGGCAGGTGGCTGCGGGGGCCAAGCAGCGATCTGGCGGCCCCGGGGGCGGTCTTTGTCGGCAGCAGTGTGCGGGAGAGGTGTGGGACTGCGGTCTCCACAAGCTGGGCTGAGCTGGGCTGGGCTCCTCAAATTTGAGAGGATGTGCGTGTTAGCGTCCACGGGACAAACAGTTCTTGTGGGCTGCACTCGGATGGCCTGGGGGATGAGCTTAGGGTCACAGGGCTGTACACAGTGGGCGTGTGTGCGTTGCTGGGCTGCATGGGTTTGCTGGGAACTAGCGGCCCTTTCTGGCGGGCTCGTATGCGTCCCCAGGTGTGAGGGGTGGTGGGTCGCGCATCGTCGGGCTGTCAGAGGCCCAGGTTACCGGGCGGGAGATGGGACATTTTGTGGCGTTTGGGGTTTTTTGCCATGAGCTAGTGTGTGGAAGGGAGTCTCAGGGGATGAGGGGCGGGGTTCGTGTGTGGCGAGTCGTTGCTTGTGTTACCTCGTGGCGGTGCGTCCGTGTGTTGCGGAGTTGGCTTGTGGAGGTGGGATTTGCCTTCCACCGCAGCTTAGGCTCTGAATGCACAGATGTGTGTCCGTACCTGGTGCGCCTCTTCATGGGTGGTGGAGCGAGGACATTGCAGGGGCTGGGCCAGGCCCACACGCCGGGAGATTCTGTAACTGGTGTGGTAGCCGCACATGAGGCGTTGTGGTATTGTGTGAGGTGGGCCATTCCGTGCTCTGGCGCCTGCTTTGACTTGCCTGTGGGTAGTGGGGATGACACAGATCCAGCGCGCATGACCAAAGACCGCCCAGCACCCCCCAATCCATTGGGATAGGTGGAGCATGGCGGAGCCTAGCTGGAAGTTTGCCTTTCCGGAGGTGACTTGCGCCAGGGCGCGGGTGTGGGGTGATGTTCGTCGGGTCGTGGTCCCCCTCATGGTCCTTCTGACAATCTTTGACGTCCGAGCTGTTATTTGCAGCGAACGGAGGAGGCAGTATGTGGGCTCCAGAGCATGTGCAAGCATATGGGGATTTGACATAGCAAAACTGTGGCGCAACACAGCTGGTCAGACAGCCATGCGGAGGTCGCCAGGAGGCAAATGTCCGAGAATATCCGCCAATCGCACATCGAGGACCGAGGGAGGAATTCGTTCTACTCTCTTCATGAGCTACCGGGGCCTACAGGCTTGTCTCTGCACCGCTTTTTTTTTTTGCGGGACCCAGTCGCTCAAACTCTCCCGTGGATGAACCATGGCAAGGTTGCCCGGGACGCGGACACCATGATGACTGAAGCAGATGCCATGGCGTCAGAGGCTTGCAATTCTTTGCATGATGAGCATGCCCAGAGGGCCCAGTACTTCAAGGAAGGCAAGATCCACAAGTCCTCCCTCAAGAAGACGGTTCTTGTGGAGCGCCATGACGAGGGCGTGCTGACCCAGCATCGCCAGCAATCGTGGTATACTCCTGGCTCCGGTGACCGTGAGCCTGGGTACTAATACCCAGGAGGATCATATCCTCCTCCTACAAGAGTTTTTCACTGTCTGTCAGGAAAACCATCTCCACATCAAACTTGAGAAATGGGAGTTCATGCGTGAGGAGATTGAGTATCTAGGTTTTGATGTTTGGTATGGCTGGTGGAAACCAGCCGCATCTAAGATGCCACCCCTGCAAGACATGCAGATATGTGACAACCCTAAGAAGGGTCTGCAAGACGTACGGCGTTTCATTGGCGCCTGCTTTTTTTACCGGCGCCATATCCACAATTTTACGTATTCATCAGCCCCCCTGACTGACGTTATAAAAAAGACCGATCCTTGGCGATGGACCGACAAGGAAGAGGCTTGTTTCCAGGAGTTGAAGAAGAAAATTTCCTCTACCAACTGCCTGGGGGTACCCCGCCCTAAGGGCGAGATAATACTCGTCACAGATGCCTGGGATGTAGGGGGGGTGGTACCCTATACCAGTGGCAGCAGCTTGACCCCGCTGAGCTGTCTCACTGCCAGTTTCAAACTTCAGGTCTGAACCGCGATGGAACCCTGAAGCATGACTACCCTGCCAATGAATGGCGTCTGGTACCTCCTGGTCACTGGAACTGGAAGTGGAATCAAGCACGATCCAACTACAGTACCTACGACCAGGAACTCCTGGCTGGGATGCTCGTGCTTTCTTCCCAGTCCTGTCTACTTGGTACTCACCCTATCATGTGCCTCTGCGACCAAGAGCCGGTGAAATTGTTTTAGAAGGGTCCCCTTCCTGAAAAAGCGAAACTAAAGCGATGGTGAACCCACCTCAGTCAGTTCAGCCCGACTGTCCATGATATCCGGGGTATAAAAAACGAGATGGCTGACTATATATCTCGTAACTACTTCGACGCCCTCCTAGGTGAGAGCTCAGAGGCGTCAGCCAAAGAGGCTTTTCAACGCATGGACGTCCAGCTGGACCTATCCATGCGCACTGCAGGTGTACTAGTGGGCTGGAGTCTGAGAGACTACCATGCTGAGTACAAATGCGTACTCAACTCCCTCAGTGCACAGAGGTCATCGTGCACAAGATCGGGCAAGATGTGTATGCTGTCCAGGTGGGAGACAGCAAAATCCTGGATCGGGATCATACCCGACTTCAACCGCGGGCGCCGGCTCCCAGCGGGCTAGCGGTGCTGCTTGATTTCACCGCTGCGGACCAGGACTCCGACAATGACGGTAAGGAGGATGACGATACAGCTGAGCGCATCCTAAGGGACAAATCAGACCCCACCACGCTGCGAGGGAGGCTATTTAAAGGGCGTTGGAGGAGATTTGCCGCTTCGCAGGACTCCTGGGAGCCTCTGAGAGCTTTATGCCGAGGTATACCACGGTGTGGCCGGGCTATCGCAAGAAAAAGGGGATTAGTGTGAATGTCAAGGATGTCTTGGCGCATTTGATCAGGCACGAACGGGATTGAGACGGCTCTCTCTTATCCCTTGACACGATTAGTAAGAGAAAGTCACTGCCATGTCTTTCTTGGAGGGCTTGATCCAGGCTAAGCCCCCCTTAAAACCCTTTGTTGATGCTAAGACAAACTTAAGTGTTTTTATCTCTCTTTTGTTGCCTAAAGTACACTTTCTCAAAGTAACTAGGGTTGTGACCCTAGCCCCCCCATGAAGTTCACCCCTACCACTCAACTGAGCGGAGGTACCTTCCTTCATGGAGGACATACCAAAAAAAATCAGGCATTTCATGCTTGTTGGCCTTGGAGGTTAAGCCTAGTGGTCTCCCACCCCAAGACCCCTATACTCAATTGTTTCTACCACTTATTGTGGTCCTACTTTGTAACTGTTTCTGAATTCAGTTGCTTGGCCAAGTCATTTTCTGTGTGGTCCTGACATCCATGCCCCTCAGTCCTAACCAGCACCATTTCACCCAAAAGAGTGCACATGAAGTGCTTATTGCAACCTCTGAGGCAAGAGTCAGACCAATTTTCATATAAAACCTTTTGTATTATCCATTTGTGATTGAATCTATGTGCATAAACCTGCTTTGTCTATCTGCAGCCCTTCTGTGTTACACTGGATTCCAAAACCAATCATTGATTCGATTCACATCCTCTTATTGCTCTACTTGCTGCTTTGGTTTGGGTTTTCAACTACAAAACCTGCAGGACATCATCAAAATATCTAGGGCATAAAGCAAGGACATCTTTCTGGTAGCAGAGACAGTCCCTTGTGACCTTTTGAACCGACCCTGAGAAGAAGTGCAGAACAAAAGCTCAACAACAAGTTCATCATGTCCACGCCAAGCGTCAGGACCTGGCCTATCCGAACTGTCTAAGTACAAATGGGCAGCATGGCCCACCCAATGAGTGAACCACCTCAGCAAGCTCCACATCATCTCAGTGGCGCATCTGGGTCCCCAGGAGATCCAGAACGCAGAAGGGCGGAAGATCATAAAGGCCTTACCACCGAGGCCTTAGCAGCACACGGTGGAGACAGCTACAGTCACCTCCACAGACGTGTAGCTGCATCAATATCCAGATCAAATTGTACAGCTTCATCCTCAACTGCCATTGAAGGACCTGAGGGGTATGAGGAGCTGGAGAAGAAGATGGATGAGTACATCATGCATGCAGAGTACTACAAATCCATCCGTGGGGAAGATGGAGAGGAGCCATTGGCTGTACATGGATCCAGACCACGTACAGACCTTGGGTCCTACGCACACTCGGGTCCTCCGTCCACTGCATCCCTGCCAAGACGACTAAGACCTGAGTATCCAACCCCAAGGGCCCCCGAAGTGGGCCCAACACGAGTCGAAGAACAACACCATCCAAGGCCAACTTACGGTGCCCTGGATCACACGGCCGAGCTGTTGGCCAAACTCCTGTCTGGATCAGAAGATCCAGATGTGACGGCCCTATCGGAGGCCATTAAGGCAAAACTGGGTATTGCTGAACCCTTACCCAAGCCAGAGTTGCCCTCTCTCTCTCCAGGACTGAGTACCCTGGCCGAAGATCTCAAGAGATCAAGGGTCTCAAGGCTGTTGCCTAAGGTCACCTGCCCCAGCCTCTTTCACCCCCGTGCCAGGACTGTGCCTATGGCTGATCTACAGGACGTGCCTGTCACAGAGAGTGAGAGAAGAGGGCTGTCAGGCCTGGCCCCCCTTGCCGGCGTGTCGCCCTCAGGCCTAACTCCGGGGGGTGGGAAGACGGGCAGACCAATTGCCCAGGCGAACATCCAGCTGGAATTGCCCGAGTTCGACCCCAAAAATCTGCCTGAATGGGCAGAAGAATTTGCAGAGTTCCTTTTGTTGACTGGCCAATCCCATGTGGATGTGGCCACCAAATGTTCACTGCTAAAACGATCATGCAAAAAGAAGTTTTTGCAAAAACAGGTAAAACGAATTGTGAAAACCTGTTCTACCTGGGCTGAGGTACTCCTGAGGTTGGAGAAAACATTCCCAGTCTATGAGACTGACCTCAGCGTACGCACACAGATCGAGGAGCTACCTATGCTCCCGGAGTTTCCATCCGCTGCGCGAATTTCTGAGTATGTGTGCGACTTGGAGTACTTATTTTCGAGGATGAACGTGGGCTCCTACGGAGCCACTGAGCCCCACCTGTGGCTCATGAGTAAGATCCCCCAGCGTACGTGGGATGATTGCCGCTCCACCTCTGAGAGGAAGAGCAGGACCCACTCGTACGATGAACTGGTGGATCTCTCAATTGAGCTAGCTCTTGAGAGAGAGAATGACTCCCACATGGGGAAATTCCTCAAGAAGCATTTGGGACGAGGTGGTACCCCTACCCCCGAACGTGGCGAAGGGAAGGGGCATAAAAATCCCACTAACACCAACCAGGGAGGTGGTAAAGGGAGGGGCAACCTACGTGCCATGAACGAGGTTCAACCTGATGCAGGCACACCCACCCTGTTCTACTGCCGACCTGTCAATGACAAGGGGGGACCTTGTCATGCCTCTGACTGCGATCTTCGCAGTGGCTGTATGCTGCAGATGAAACGTCAGCAGCATACCAAAGATGGGAAAACTGTGACCCATCAGGACCACTTCAGGTGTACCATCACCTGTGGTTACTGTGGCAAACGTCGTCACTACGAGGACGAATGCCACATCAAGAAGCGCGAGAGTGACAAACTCAAGCGTCAGGAGGCGGAACGCCAGAAGACCCAGACGCCCGCCAGAAATCCCCCGAATGGGGATAAAGGTAAAGGAGGTGGCAAGGGGGGTGGCAAAACTGGACCGCCTAACCCCCAGAGGCGCTCATCAGTGCCCGTTGCTACACCCACTCCCGCTGCTACACCCGCTCCTGCCGCAGGTGTCTCCAGAAGCGCCCCCAAGAGGATAACGCTACCCCTGAGGGGAATGATTCCAAGAAGAGGCGCTTCGCCTGGATGGCCAAGTCCCTCATGGCTGCAGGGGTGGATGTGAAATTCCCTGATGAGGAATAGGGGGGCGGCTCCGAAGAGGAGGACTTGGTTTTCTGGATCCTCGTGAAAATCGGGGATCAGGTTTTTCGAGCGGTGCTTGATACCGGTGCAACACTTTCCATAGTGGCCCGGCGTCTGCTGAAAACTTTCAGGAAAACTAAGACCGTGGCCATAAGTCTAGGGGATGGGCGTACCATCCATTTCTTTGGGGGGGGGTCGATGTGACCATATGTCTGGGCGACGAAACCGTGACCCAACACTGCAGAGTGTTGGACAGTGACGCCTTTGACATCGTCATTGGCCCCGACTTTCTAAGAAGAAACCCCCAGGTAAAAATGCTGTCCCTACAGCGTCCTTACTCTTTGCACTGCGACTTTGGCAGTGGGCTATTCTCCGTTTCTTTGGAGCTGTCAGGACGAAAAGAGTCTGGGCTGCGCTACGCAGCGAAGACGAACTATCGTACTAAAAACTACCAGCTGGCCCGTCACGTTCTTGAAAATGGACTGGCGGCCCTTCAGGTAAACCTGGATGAGATCCAGGTGGAATTGTTTGCGAGCCAACAACAGCACATCATGCAGTTGTACTGCTCGAAACAACTGGACAATGCTTTCCGTTTCTTCTGCAAAGCAATGGGCCTAGCGTATGCTAACCCTCCCTTCTCCCTGCTCGCGAAGGTTCTAACCAAAATCGCTTATGAGGGAGGAAGGGTTGTTATGTGCACCCCTGACTGGGGTTGCTCTGGTGAATATGCTTACTGGCGCCGTATGCTAGACGGAATGACCGTGGGAAGAGTGCAACTCCCCGACGGCCCCATCTACGTGCCTGAGGACTCAGACACAGCTATGCAGGCCCCTGAGTGGGCCAGTTTCCTGTCCATCGTCGATGGATCTCTCAATCCTGTACCCCTGTGTGACCTAGACCAGATGCTACTAAAAGAGGTCATGGCCGAAAATCGTGGCCTGACCCTTTATGATCTCAAAAATCGATCTCCTGAGCACCTATCTGCCACACTTACAGGGTGTGAGTCTCCCGATGACTATCTGGAACCTGCAGCTGTAAAAGAGGATGCTGACGACCAACTGTCTGAGATCGCCAGCACTATTCCATCTGTTGATCCCAGCTGTGTTGACCTAAAACATAGTGCTTTCCTAGCCCAGCTGTTGCTAGAGGAAGTAGATCTAGAATCAACCTCTGAACCCGCTTCCCCTGTTGGGAAGCCAGTGCTACACATGCAGCCTGTGCACACAGGTGAACCCGCGGCCCGGAGCGCTGATGCTCTGGCGCGGCCTGCTGCTAATAACATGCCATTGTCTGAGCATGACACTCAAGAACTCAGGCGGCTGTTGTACCTGAAGGCCGAAGGTATTGAGCGCCAAGAGTGGCTGCAATACCTCAGACAGACCTGGAAATACTCCATCTGGTCTGAGGAGGACGATGAGTCCTATACGCTGCCTGACCCTGAGATACCTCTAGTGTATTCTCTACACTATGGACAGCAATGTCCCCCTGAGTGGGACGATGGTACTGTGCCTGCCGAAACTGCTGATCGGCATTAGAAGAAAGAACATGGAAAGAGCAACCTCCATGCTGAGGAAGATTTCCTTCAGAAGCTCGAGAGTCTTAACCTTGACCCCCGCCTGAAGAAACTGCTGGTAACCTATGAGGAGGTGTTCGGCGCCTTGCCGCCCCCCCTTTCTTGTAAAAAACTGGTCCAGATGGACCTGAAATTGAAACCAGAATTTGAGAAGACGCGAGTGAGGCGTCCTCCCTAGCCCGCTCCACAGGAACAGGTCGAAGAAATCGAGCGCCAGATCCAAGAATGCATTGATGCTGGCCTCGTTGAAGAGTATAAACATGGGGACTATCCCCATCACTGCAGTCCCTGTTTCCTTGTTGCTAAACCAGGGTCGACTGCCCTACGTCTTGTTGTAGACTATGGTGAGGTCAACAAGAAAACCCAGAACCATTCAGGGAGTATTCCTAACATGGAAAACACCCTGGAGCGTATTGCCAAATGCAGGTATAAGACCAAAATGGACAAACGCTCTGGTCTCTGGCAGGTTGACCTAACCGCCGCAGCTCAGGAGCTGCTGGCCTTTATAACCCCTAAGGGTCGTGTTTTCAAGTGGAAGGTTATGCCTTTCGGAGTGGCTAATGCCCCAGCGCTCTTCCAGGAGCTTATGAACAAAATTTTGTACATACTGAGGCGCAGGCCTCTAGTACAAGAGTTGATTTCTCGGGGTGCAGAAATGGAGGCTCACATCGATGACGTGAGTTTGGGTACTAATACCAAAGAGGACCACGTCCTTCTCCTCCGTGAATTTTTCATTGTCTGTCAAGAAAACCATCTCCGAGTCAAACTCGAAAAATGTGAGTTTATGAAAGAGGAGATGGAGTATTTGGGTTTCGACGTGGGGTATGGCTGGTGGAAGCCAGCCGCGTCTAAGATGCAGCCCCTACAGGACATGCAGATTCGCGATGACCCTAAGAAGGGTCTACACGATGTGAGGAGTTTTGTGGGCGCCTGTAATTTCTATCGGCGTCACATCCACAATTTTACTTACTCCTCTGCACCCCTCACTGACCTGATCAAGAAAACCTCTCCCTGGAGGTGGACCTCCAGAGAGGAAGAGTGTTTCCAGGAGTTGAAGAAGAAGATTGCCTCCTCCAACTGCCTGGGAGTGCCCCGCCCTGAGGGCGAGATAGTCCTGATCACTGATGCCAGTGATGTAGGGGGGGGAGGTACGATCTACCAATGGCAGGAGCTTAACCCCGCTGAACTAACCCACTGCCATTATCGTACTACTGGACTGAACCGTGATGGTTCGTTGAAACATGCCTATCCTACCAGTGAGTGGCGACTGGTACCACTAGGACACTGGAACTGGAAATGGAACCAAGCGCGTTCCAGCTACAGCACCTATGACCAGGAACTCCTGGCCGGTATGTTGGTGCTATCGTCACAATCTCGACTCCTGGGATCTAACCCTATTGTCTGGCTGTGTGACCAGGAGCCTGTGAAGTCTTTTCAGAAGGGCCCACCACCAGAAAAAGCAAAGCTAAAACGGTGGTGGACTTACCTGAGCCAGTTCAGGCTGACAGTGCATCATATCCCCGGGATTAAGAATGAACTGTCTGACTATATATCGCGCAACAACTTCGATGCGCTTATTGGTGAGAGCTCTGAGGCGCTCGCCAAAGAGGCTTTCCAGCGTATGGATGTCCAGCTTGACCTGTCCATGCGCACTGCTGGAATCCTGGAGGGTTGGAGTCTAAACGACTATCAGTCAGAGTATGAAGAAATTCTCCAAACCCTCAGCACTGGTCTCGAACCCCGTGTCATTGACGGGCACCAGTGGTATAAAAACAATCAGTACCTCTTCTACGAGGACTGAATTGTTGTGCCTGAGGCACGACTGGATGGGTGCCTACAGTGGTCCCTTCTCAGTTCTTGTCACACTGGCGCTAATCGCTCAGTGGACTTCTTCCGTGAGTGTTTCTACTCTAGTCTAACCCTGACTGAACTGAGGTCGCGTATGCAGACCCTTGTGGATGCTTGTGGCTGTCATGCCAGCAAGCAGAGCGACAGTAGGGATAGGGGCCTGATCTCCAGCTTACCCATACCCTATTGTGCTAACTCTCTTCTCTACGTGGATTACATCCACGGCCTACCACGCTTTGGCGGCTATGATAGTTGCCTCGTGGTCACCTGTGGTCTATCTCGCTTCACCCGTGTGTTCCCTTGCAATAAGAAAATCACAGGTCAGCAGACTGTGAAAATGTTGGTCGAACAATGGTTCGAACCCTATGGAGCACCTAAGCAGGTGCACTCTGATGAAGATGTACGCATCCGCAGTGACACTGGGTGGTACAAACGAGTGCTAAATGCCCTCAACGTGGAGGTAACCACAGGTGTGCCCTATACCCACACGTCTAACCCTCTCTGTGAGAGACAGAACCGTGTGGTGGAGCAAAACTTAAGAATCCTGATGAAACAAGAGCGCACCAAGGACTGGGTACGCCTAGTGCCCTGGGCAGTGCTGTCCATGAACTCACAGCGGAGCTCTTCTACGGGTTTCACCCCCCACGAACTGTCCCATGGAGGACGACCTGCTTGGTTCTTCAAAACCCCCTTTCCTGAGGACTTCAAGAGCCCTGTAGGAGATTGGCTGGAACACAAGCAGTCTCTGGCTAACCAGGCTGGTACTAACCTGAGGCATATTCGTGACCGTGAACAGAGCCGACGGAACCGCCTACGGCGACCTGCCAGCTTCAAGGTTGGTGACCTTGTTTTGGTACACCATTCACGCCTACCCTCCTGGCCACGTAACTGCCTACAGGACCCTTACTTTGGACCCTATCGTATCATCAGGATAGATGGATCCAGGATCCATGTCAGGTGCAGTCCACGTCTAGGTGGTGAACTGCTGTGTGCACCTAAGCAGTTGAGGCACTATCACTCCCCTGACGACTTGTCTTGGGATGAGTGGCGCCTCAGCGACAGTGAGATTGAACGTATAGACCTAGAGAACGCTGCCAGTTCAGAGGAGGCAGACGAACTCGAAGAGATGACTGCCGATGAGATGGCAGTCGATGGTTACTACGTGGTTGCAGGTATTGCTCGCCACGAGTATAAACAGGGCTGGAAATTCCTTACCCTGTGGGATGGCTATGGGTTGTCTGAGGCGACCTGGGAACCTATGTCAGCCTTCATACAACCAGATGGGAGTATCAACCCCATCTTCCGCACTTACCTCGTTGAGAACAACGAGGGGCAGCTCCTCACCCGTGCTGAAACTATGTCCCAGCGTAAGAAGCGAAACCAATTGCCCTGTGTCAGTCTACTGACAGGTGCAGTGAGCACTCTTCTGCAGACGTGCCTGTGTATGGGTGTAAGAGCGGTTGTCACAGTTGCCCCACATTGCATCGCAGGACAGGACCGTTAGCCCCCCGTGACAACCACTCCCTGGCCGAAGGCCATTGGTTTCTCACAAGCTACTGCTTACTGAGCACTGCACTGACCCTGTCTGTGCCCTGCAGACCCATGCCTATGGTTTCCAGCGTGGACCAGGTGGCCGCTTATCATGATTGCAGCCACCCAGCGAGTGTGTGCCTTGTTGACCATGTGTTGCATGGGGACTGCCCTAATGTAATGACCTTGGAGAGCCAACGAAGAACGGTGGCTTACTACACCAGGGGGGAATGACAAGCAAGGTGTTATGAGGCAAGGTGTGTCTTCCCTCCTTGGGGACAAGCGAGCCCACAGTTAGGACCCCTGACTGGTCCAGACCCATGGGGTTCTACCCTTCCTTACAGGGTTTACCATACCCCTAAGTGTGCTACGTATGTCTGTATGTGTCTCACTTCTCTCCCCAGCGTGGCTCCCGGAGACCGGGCTTCGCTGACGTCGGACCGAAGGTCCTAATCAGGTACTATTACCACTCCTATGGCGCCCAATTTCTGTGCTGGCGCCTATCCTTGGGGTAAGACGGCAAAAGCCCTACCTACTAAGAGAGGAGGGGTGGCCAAGTGTGCTAAGGGCATACAAAACGCCCATTTTTGCTACAGGCCAAAAGCTAACGCACTCCCCTGCCCACGAGGAAAAGCACGCGGGACAGGAGACACCACTACACTACACTCACTAACGCCAGCACCGGCCTTCGAAGGCAGGGTGAGCACTCATCACTTGCACTCACCTCCTGCCAGGCCTGCTGACCCTAACCCCTACACACGCTACTGGGTGCTGCTGTCGAAGTTCACTCAGGCCTTAATGGCCCTCCTGTGAAGAAGACAAGAGAACACAGCGCTCCTAAGCAGCTGTGGCCTAACAGGGGACGCCACAACGCGTTTCCCCTGCTAGGGCTTGGAGAGAAGGGGTGCTCTCGTTGCGTGCACAGCGCAGATGTCGTTAAGGTCGAACTGCCCTCGCCAGTACTGGCTGAGGCACAGTGATTTGATTTGGGATCAGCGCCCCTGTTTTGCTGGGGCAGAAAAATGGTAGCCGCCGAAGGCAGCTGCTGCGTGCACAAATCACCCTTAACCTCTCCCACCTGTACAACAGAGGCAAATGAAGGGGTGTTTGCGACGGAGGAACCAAGGCACACTCCAGGTATTATACCCTTCCCAGTGTGACCTATAATACACTGTTCGCAAACACGCTGACGGATCAGCTCCCCTGTCAAGCAAGCAAGCTTTAAGAGACTCCTCAGGTTCTCTTAAAGAACGTACCGAGGACCCTCTGGGTAACCTAAACAAGGTTTACCGTGCGCAATTCGCGTGGCCTACCCTTTAATGCATCATGTGCACGCAGGGAAGGGAGGCTGAACCACTGACTCAACCAGGAGGTGAGCTCCTCCTGGGCTAACCTACCTTACTCACCATGCATCGTGTGAATGCCGAATTGAAACGAACACAAAACAAGCCTAAGCATTTTAAGCAACCCTACTTTAACGCCACGGCCGCACACGAACAAACGCTTTCTTTACTTACCTGTGAACAAGGAGACAAGGGTGAATTAGGGATACAGGTGAAGCATCACAGCGTGTGGATGCCTCGATTGGGCACATGCATCGCGAGCACAGCGCATATTCTAACCCTACGTGCGCGCTGCGCGCTCCATTCGCATCACATACCTTTCATTCCTGTTTTTACCTGTGCAGAGCACGGAGGAAGAACACCCGAACCCCCAACGAGCACAGCGTGGACAACCCTAACGTTTTGACGAAACAACCAACACGAACGCAATGCGTGGGTGTGAGATGACACTGACATACCTGAGAGATGGGTTGTTGACCTGCTCTGTGGTGTGGGCTGAATTTGAATACTTGAGTCTGAAGTTTATAAAAGTTTTGATGCAACTGTGCAAAAATTTCCTTTAAAACTTTAAAAACTACGGCTCATACCTTCTTTTCCAAAAGCCGTTTACGCTTGCGCAACCCTTTTCTTGGAGTCCGCTTCCTTTGCGCTTGTCTGCGACTTTGAGTTATGTGTAAAAATGACGATTTCCCGCGTGGTTTCGTCGATTTTTAACGATTTCACTTGCTAAATCGCAACCCCTTCCGCTAAACCGCAGGAATCACTCCCTGCTGTTTCCATTTTCTATTTTTTCCAGCTCCTGGGGGTTTGTGTCCTCCATTGGGAGTATTGCTCCGCCCTGGCCCTTGGTCAGGACGTATACTAAAACGCTGTTTATACGGTGATAGCCGTCCGCATTAGAGCGTTCAACTGTACCCTAGTGGGCAAGCACATTGGCTCTAGGTAGGGAGTCCTTGGTTCAATTCCCACTACCCCCAAAACTTTTTCCAAAAGTTTTCGTCGCATGCCGGCGACCTTTGAGGAATGCCCCATCGAAGGGACATCATTCACGGTACATTACACTGTTTTTCAAGGGTACCTACAGTGTGATAGGCTTCGATGAAGTGATGAGGATGTTTGTGGTAAGTTTAATGCATTTTTTGAGGTAATGTTGGGAATATTTGAGCCTTTTTCCTTGGTCCTACTAGCTTGATCAACTAGTACTCCAGGGGGGAGTAAGAAAAAGTCACTGCCATGTCTTTCTTGGAGGGCTTGATCCAGGCTAAGCCCCCCTGAAAACCCTTTGTTGATGCTAAGACAAACTTAAGTGTTTTTATCTCTCTTTTGTTGCCTAAAGTACACTTTCTCAAAGTAACTAGGGTTGTGACCCTAGCCCCCCCATGAAGTTCACCCCTACCACCCAACTGAGCGGAGGTACCTTCCTTCATGGAGGACATACCAAAATAAATCAGGCATTTCATGCTTGTTGGCCATGGAGGTTAAGCCTAGTGGTCTCCCACCCCAAGACCCCTATACTCAATTGTTTCTACCACTTATTTTGGTCCTACTTTGTAACTGTTTCTGAGATCAGTTGCTTGGCCAAGTCATTTTCTGTGTGGTCCTGACATCCATGCCCCTCAGTCCTAACCAGCACCATTTCATCCAAAAGAGTGCACATGAAGTGCTTATTGCAACCTCTGAGGCAAGAGTCAGACCAATTTTCATATAAAACCTTTTGTATTATCCATTTGTGATTGAATCTATATGCATAAACCTGCTTTGTCTATCTGCAGCCCTTCTGTGTTACACTGGATTCCAAAACCAATCATTGATTCGATCCACATCCTCTTATTGCTCTACTTGCTGCTTTGGTTTGGGTTTTCAACTACAAAACCTGCAGGACATCATCAAAATATCTAGGGCATAAAGCAAGGACATCTTTCTCGATTGTTTGTTCCTCACTCTCATTGTTTCTCATGCAGGAATGCACATACCGAGGCTTAGTACCTCCGAAGTACCCCCACTCCCAATCCCCTTGACATGAGAAGGGCATACCGAACCAAGATCAGTCTTCGACTCTTTTCATGTTCTTTGTGTGCACGGTGGGTCATTCCTTGCTCAGGAGACTCCAACAGATCAAGATTTGTGATGATCACTTGTGCTATTTTTTAGTAGCAAAAATTGTATTTTTAGAACTTGTTCCTACCGTCCCTGTTTCGTGTTTGGTCTGAATGCGCAGCCACCCGCAAGGTATCCCGGTCGCATTGGTGAGATCCATTTTTCCCCAGGGCCCCTCATGTCAGAGATTTCAGTTTTTCGCCTATGCTATTGATAGTGACATATAGTACTCTTTTCAGTACAAAATTTCCTTCTCATTTCTCCGCATTGTGGGTTCAGTGAGACATTCCGACCGGAACCTCGACCATATTTTTGCGAGCCGAACGTGATGGCAACCTGGGGTCTGATTCTGAAAATTGGACCAAAAAAGAAAATTTGGAAACAAAACTTCTCCATTTCTCCATACTATTCTTTGTGCCTACTCTTGTCATCATGCAGGGGCACCTCCGTCCCCCAATTTTGAATGTCTGCTGGAGGTGATCCATTGCTCTCAAGTCTCTTCGTGGGAGTGCGGGTCATTTGGGGGGTTAATGCTGTGCATGTCAAGCACCATATACCTGTTTGTGATCTCTTTATGCAGACCGGCCGAGGACGTTGGTTTTGCGTATCTTTTATCGGCGGAACGTATACTTTTAGGTTTAGTGGTGAGTGGAGAGAGTTCAATCTTTTGAGTTTCTACACCCCCCAAACTATTTGGCCGGGTCGCCTCGGTGTAGGTGGTCCCCTCCCACAATGACAAGAGCGCAAGGGGAACAACCGGGATCCTCCCGTCCTCTTTCTGTCTTTCCGAGCAGGTGACAATGCTCTTGGAAGGGGGGTCAATCCGGTTCGGATCCCATTTGGCTGCACTGTTCCGTGTGTAAGTGATTCCAGCGTTTTCGGGTACAAATTTAGGAGACACCGGAGTTTGTACTATTAATAATCCACAGGATTGATGATTTAACATTTGTGATTCAGACTAGGCCTGCTGTGTGTGCGTGCGCCCTTCTCGCGTTCATGGTAGTTTGCGCCTGCTCTCTCTTCTTCAATGCGGGCCACTCGTCTGAACAATCTTCCCAACATGAATCTGAAGCTAGGGTAACTTCAGTGGATGATAGAAGGCCCAGAATTGCAATCTGTCTAAACCCTGATGGCGCGCTTCCGCCCACATTGTCAGACCCCGGAAAAAGAAATTGGTACGCTTTAATGGGCGGCTTTGCTTCGACTTTTGGAACGCATACACGTATGGGGGATCTGGATTTGCCCACGTAGATGGCGGCACTAGTGTGCAACCCCTGTGATGAAGTGTGACATAGGCCAATTGCACATTCCTTGCACACCGAACCCCAACGTTCATTTCACCCTCTTATTTGGTGGTTTTTGGGTGGCACTGAATATCCCATGGTATATTTTATTAGTGTACTATGACCCAAACCTCTCACATGCCTCATAAGTGTCCCCCATACCCACGTACCACCTCCCCCCAAAATTCCCAAATGTGGGGGTTGTGCAACCGCCCCGTTACACAACCACCCCCTTGAACGTGCCCTCCTAACCAAAGGAACCTTGTCTTCAAGGTTTGCTTGTAATGAATGGGTTGTAGAGAAGTGAGAACAATGTTTATTACCATCAAACACCACAATGTTTCACATTAAAACCCATTTTTGAGTACCCCTATTGGTGTGTGCAACCTCCCAATTTTACCGGTTGCACTTTTGCAACCGTGTGCAACCACCATGCTAAGAGCCGTACGCGCCATACTACAAAAAATGAGGAATCCATTCAATGCGACCACATTTGGACAATGCAATACAAATCACATATAACATGAGCAAAGACACATCTTCCATCATTGGAAGCACATGTCAGCTCCACAATGGAATCCCATTTCAAGGAGTCCTTGTCGCAGGGCCGGCCTCAAGCGTGCTCACGATGCACTCCTGTAGCATACAATAGCATAGCGTTCCCCCTGCCAACGCGTAGGTCCATGCAAATGATATGCATTGAAGAGGACACTGGCTCTTGCATCGACCAAGCATCCCCATACAAGTCGCTTCCCCCACTGTGCCCATGCACGGGCCTCGACTTCCCCCCCACCCAAATAACCCGTCGTGAAAAAGTATCCCCCATGGAAACCAGGCCCTTGAGACTAATTTTGGTCTTAACACATCTGAGGCAATCTTGAACTCAATCCCTAGTGACCGGCGGGAGGTCCATGCACTTCTTCCTAATGAATTTGGTGAGGTGGTCACCAACCCGAATAACAAGGTGCAAAATGCACACAACCACAAATTTGAACCATTCCCTTATTTCCACAACGTTTCATTCACACATCATTTGGCGTTCGTACAATCCAACCCCTTATTACAAAGCTTATATAAGTTTTTCTCACTCTTGGGTGAACGTCGCCACTTGCGGTCCTCCCACTTTCCCTTGAGGTCGCACCACGGCGCGTAAATATAAATACTCCCAATGCGAAAATAGCTTTAAATTCCTAGCACACTTAGGAGCCATGGTGAGTCACCACCTACCATAACGCGACACCATTTTTCACGAATCAGGATCCATCGAGTGTTTATAATACCTTGGACGGCCTCCAAAGTCTTTGAAAAAACTGCACGTAGAGCATCGATGTTGTGTTCACTTGTGAGGGCGACATAGATGGTCCAACTGTAAGCTAGGGTGTGCGCCTTTTGACCAATATTGGCAAACCCAATGGCCAATTGCACCCAAGGAGGAGATCCACAAGGGAAAGAATTCCCCCTGAACGATCAAAACATATGGACGTTCCCCGTCCAAAAGCAGGAATGAAATTGTATCAAGTATATCGTCTTGAGCTGAGATATACTTTGAAAACTCATCAAGATCCCAACGGACACCTACTTTCCCGTTATAATCGCTTGCAACTAGGATTTGCTTGCTCCCAAGCTCCGGCCAAGCAATCCTGAAAGCCTCAAACGATGAAAAGGAGTGCTCAGAATTTGCGGGGAGGCGCCCCTCGCATTATTGCGAAGCTGGGATACCCAACGGATAAGGTTCTTGTACCTAGAAAGGCAGAGGCATATATTGGTAATTGCACAAGTGCAACTGTGTGCAAATGGTGCAATAAACCACTTGCACACATGTTTTCACAAAGCGTAACGTTGCCATCATCGCACTATTTTTATCAATGTGGTGTTATACGGTGTCCTAGTGTGCAAGTGAGAGTATGTAGGTATTCCGAATGGAGTGAATGACCACATTTAACGGTGTATGAGAATGATATGGCTTTGAAAGTGTGCAAGTGGTCATTTGCACTCCACAAGGAGCGCTTGCACAATGCATCAATAACGCAACAAAGAGACATAGCAAATAACATCATCTTTCTTTGGCATTTCAAGCTCCAAAATGAGACAGACAGCCTCGGTAGGTGTGTAAACCTGCTGAGTGGCGTCCCTTGCTCATTTCTAGTATCGCTTTTGCTTACTGATGCGTGCATTTAGGCGATCCAATAGGGCGGTACCCGGTGCCGTTGAGGTAAATAGTCGCACAAGGTAATCCATCAAGTCCTCGCAGCTAAAACTACTGTAAGTAGATCTAATGAACTGGGACATAGCATTTTCTTGCAAAACCACTGCAAATCTGGCAAATGGCTGTTAAATTCCTCTTGAAATTTAAACTGCGGCAGCGACGGCGGCAGTAGCGACAGCGGCGCCAGCGCGGTTGCACAGGGATTGCACTGTGCAACTGCAGTGCAATTCGGGGCAACTGGCCAAAATCTAGTGCAACTGCGTGCAAACATCAATTTTTCTGTGCAACTCTACCTGGGCAAAACAGGCTCCTAGTCTTGCAGCTCGAGGGGTTTTAGTGGAGGAGGAGTTGAAGTGGGGGTGGCTGAGGTAGGCGCACCAAGTGGGAAGAAAGTAACCCGGTCGTTGCCCCGCAAAGCAGAGTAACTCTCCATTCGTTGTCATTCGTTTGCTTCGCATATATGTTGTGACATTCCATGGAGTTAACGAGGATCAATCTTTGGAAATGGTGTGCGTGGAACATGCTGTGTGCACGTGCAATAGGTGATCATGCTAAGGGTGGAGAATTGTACTCATGCTCATTTTTGATGCCAGCCTTTCATTTGTGTGTTGCCCTCATACTCTGTTGACATCTAGGATATGTCTTGATGATTCCATATCATCGTTCGAGCATTATTTCTGATCCACTACCCCTTTCTTGTCACCATGCAGTATGTAATGAGGATAGCTCATTTCATCTGGCTATTGCGTGTAGGGAGAATCCTGAATCAATATCGGAGATGCTCGCTTCAAGTGCATGCATGCTCTCATGGGTCATGGCTATATGACATTCTCTCTCCATATACATGCTCTCATGGGGCATGGCTAGGTGAAATTCCTTCTCCACATGCAAGCTCTCTGGACTAGGTTATTGTGAGGTTCTCTTTCTTCGGCCATGGACTGGTGAGGGTTTCTCTCAGGGCATGGACTTTGGTGGGATCATCCCTCTCGATGGTGGGATCAACGCCTTGATTGGTGCGGGACCATCTCTCTTTGAGTTGGGGCTATCCCTCTTCGGGATAGGACGATCTCACTTTGGGTGTGCTGTTATTCAGCCGAGGATGTCTCTCCATGTGCACTCTCCCTCCAGGCGGGGTCTATGTCTCTTCCCACGACCCGGGGCAGCTTCTTAGCCAATCACTCTCTACGTAGCCTGCTTTGAATTCATTTGGTGTCACACGAACACCAAAATAGGCAAGATTGATGTCACATGCCCATGTGTGGTTCGTTTCTAATGCACATAACGATTCGTGTTCGTCTATGCTCTCAGTTCCCAAGCAATTAGGCAGCAGGTGATGGGACTGAGTGGAATGTCCGAGCATGTGAGGGCATGAGGTATATCTTGGCCAGCTGAAGTTGCATGGTCAAAACGAGCCTGAAAGTGCCTGACGGCGGCTGGCGGGGAAAAACGTTCTTTGGGTGGTCTGAGCACAAGGAGTCTCAGAATCTAGTTAAAAATTGATTACTAGGACTTTTTTGATTTGTTTTTTGACAAAGCCCAATCCATCAAGAAAGAATTCATTTTCTCAAAACTACACTGCTTTTCTCGACAACCACGGCTTGTATTTTCTTCTAACATTTGTGCTTTGGTGTGAAAATGCCCATCAACTCTTAATTTTTCCATTAGACGGTTTTTGAAATTCGTGTTGCACGCAGCACCACAAGAACCCTTTCTTTGATATCCATCCTTGCCCGAAGCTTCGCGCAAACAGCAACACAACGACGCAGGAAAGTGCATCAGGGGCTGAAACGTGCCGCACAAAGTGACAGCAAAATGGTTGTCGAAGAGCAATGTCTAGCGCGAGCTCTCACACATAATATATCACAACAAACGACGAAGTTACCTTTCCTTCAGACCAGTTTGCATCTTAGCGCCCAAAAGACTTAGCCACGTAACATCTTACCCTTTGGAGCCCCTTTTGTGGGTTCTTCTCTTTGTGCGGACTGACGACCTTGCTGCTTGATTGGAGCTCTGGCCCGGCCGTCCACGGACCCTGGTCTCCCTGCCGCTGTCCTTGCTGTCTTGCCTCGGGAGATTTGCGGCCCCCCCCCCCTTTTTCTTTGATCTCCCCCTCTTCATCTCCATTGCTGTCGTCGGTATCTTCACGGGTGACGAATTTAGCTGCCCGGAGCAGTCTTGTTCCTCTTTGGGGCAGGTTCCTCACCAGTTAACTTCCGCTTTGCTGCAGGGGCCTGTGCGGCTGCAGCTTGACACTTCTCAACGATCTCTTCCTCCTTGAGTTATCACCCAACCGCACCGTACTTCTCATCCCGAACCCAAAGGAGAATTCTGTGGTCTGTCCAGTTGGCCTGCTGATCCCAATCACCAGACTCCTCCAGCTTTGAGCTATGTGTCAAGACGCAATTCAGCTGATTCTGCACTCTGTTGACTTAATCAGCGGCACTGTATGTGGACACACCAAGATGGTACATGCCGGAATCAGGCTTAATGGACGCAATCTTTCACGCCAAGTCTGGTCGATGATCGATGACCGCGAAATCAGCCATGAAGCCTGCCGTCAGCTTCAGGTGATGGAGGTGAGCATCAAAATACCACATGACATGCGTTTTTGGAAGGGCCCCGCCACGTTCTGCGTCCTCCATCTCCTTTACTTGGGTAGGGCCAAGCGTCAGATAATTGGGCATCTGTGAAGAGTGAACAGGCAGGAAGCCGGGTCGGATCCCAATTGGCTGCAGGGTTCTTTTTTTAACCGATTTCTGCTATTTCAGCGATTTCGGATATAATTTCAGCAGAATTCCGAAATTATATTATTTAGAAGCCACAGGATCGAGGATTTCACATTTCTTGGTCGGACCAGGCCTGCTGTGTGTGCGAGCGCCCTTCTCGTGTTCCTGTCGGCCTGCACGTGCTCTGTTTTCCTCAATGCGGGCCGATCGTCTGAAAATTCTTCCCAACGGGGGCTAATAGTGTTAGTTCTACCCTGTTACGCAAATTGCAATGAGTCGGAGGCTAGGGCGACTCTATTGGATGACAGAAAGCCCGGAGTGAAGGATCTGGCTAAGCCCTGGTGTGGTGCCTCCGCCAACACCGGCCGTCAACCTCGGGTGCATCACTGCACTTGGGAGAAGACCGCTGTACGTTAATGGGCGCAACTGCTTCGGCATTGCCACGCCTACGTGCAGGGGGGACCACGGGTCCCTTGGAGCTGGAGGAGCCCTAGTGGAATTGAAGTGGAAGTGGATGTGGCTGAGGTAGGCGCACCAGAAGGGAAGAAAGTAAGTTGGTCGTTGCTCCGCAATGCAAAGCAATTTCTCATTCTTTGACTTATCATTTGTTTGCTTTGAATGTGTCCTGACAGCTTGATCTCCCATGGAATCAAAGAGGGTCAATCCTTGGTGATTGTGTGTGTTGAACGGGTGGTGTGCACGTGCAATGGGTGAACATGCTAAAGGTGGAGAATGGCACTTATGCCCTGGTTGTTAACCTCTCATTTGCTGTCTTACTCCGGTCACCTTCGATGAATTCATGTCATTGGTCGAACACTTCGGTGAATTCATATCATTGGTCGAGCACGGTTGGTGATCCACTATCCCTCCTTTGTCACTTTGCAGTATGGCATAACGATAGCTCATTTGATTGGGCAATTCGGTGAAGGGATGATCCTCAATCTATGTTGGTGATTCTCACTTCAAGTGCATGCATGCCTTCATGGGTCATGGTTAGGCGAAAGTCTCTCTCCATATGCATGCTCCCATGGGTCATGGGTAGGCTATGCACTCGGGATTGGTTTCGGTGAGGTCAGGTGCTCCCTCCTGGGCCATGGATTGGTTAGGTCATTTCTCTTCGGCCATGGATTGATTGGGTTATCTCCCTTCGGCCATGGACTGGATACATTCCCTCTCCTGGGAATGGATGGGTGAGGGGCTCTCTCTCAGGGCATGGATTGGCGCGGGACCATCTCTCGCAAGGCCTGGATTGGGGCGGGACTATCTCTCTTGGAGGCGGGACAATCTCTCTTTGGCATAGGACAATCTCACCATGTGTCAGATGTGCTCTCATTGAACCCGGATTTCTCTCCATGTGCTCTCTCTCTGCACGCCGGTTTTAGGTCTCTTCATGTAACCCGGGGCATCTTCTCACCCAGGCACTCTTACCCAATCTCTCTCCAATTAGCATGCATTGAATTGGTTCGTGCCACACGAACATGCAATTAATCAATATCGCTTTCACTTATCCATGTGTGGATGGTTTCCAAGGCACATCACAATTTGGGTTTGCCAATGCCTTCGGTTCCCGAGCAATTAGGCATCAGGGGATTGGACTCAGTGGCATGTCCAAGCGTGTGAGCGTATGAGGTGTATGTCGTGTGTTGGCTTTACACTTTGTTCGTGCCTTTGGTTCGCGATACTCTAACCGCAGGAGCCCAGCAGTTGGTGTGCAGCATACATTACACAGGTGAGGTTTGGTGGGCTGGCCCCTTTTGATGTCTTGTCCGCGAGCAGCAAGTAAACCCGTCACGTCTATAAACTTGCTGGCCATTGTGTATGTTATTGCTGAGTGATAGGCATCCGGCGTCCGGTGTGAAGTACCGAGGCATTGCCAGCGGGATGATATATGGAATGTGTCAGACATGCCAGGTGTCAGGTATTGCCATAAGGTCACTCTCCTGAGTCATATTTGGTGATCCTCATTGCAAGCTCTTCACTTGTGATTGTTGGGGATTCATGAGGGGGGAGAAGTCATGTATGTGGCCATGCCGTTCTTTGTGTTCCTGGAGGCCATTTTGTCAGACTTGATCCACGTGGGACATTCCTCATATTTGGAGCTCATGTTTCTCAATTCCAGTTTGTCCCGTCTTGTAGGCAAGGGTGAGGATGGGCCATGTGGGCCACGGGCGATGGTGAAGAAGTGTGGATGGACGGTGACGGGACAGGCGACACCTTCAGTGGTGGAGGCGAAGAGCGTGGAGCTCCGTGGAAGCTGCCACGGGATCGTGAAGGAGATGACCGCCATCCTCACGAGGACATCAAGAAGGCGCTGTGCGGGCAAGTGGGGAGTGGAGACCACTGCCATTGCCATCATGTGGACGTCCTCATCGGAAGTTATCCCCGGGCTGGTAAAGATGCCCTCATTCAGAAGATCGACAAGTTGGATGACACCACCTCTACAATCCTTGAAGCCCAGGCTATCTTCGACAACGATCTGAAGACAATTCGATTACATCGAGAGGACTACGAGGCCAAGTTGGAGAGCATGTTGGTACAGCAGCAACGGGTGGTGGACAACATGATCAAGTATTTGGAGACAGTCGGGAACAGGATGAGGGAGTTGAGGAAGCGTGGAGGAATATTAAAGCCCGTACCGGGACTAGGACCCGACCTGCCACGAGATCCTGCCTAGGAGTAGTTGCTGAGACTGATGACAACCTCCAGGACAGCGGCAGAAGGACTGGCGCCAATGGAGGGTCCCATGGACTCGGCGCCTTATGGGCGGCCACAGGTTGACCCCTCGCTATCAAGGCACATCCCACTATTTTCGGCAAGTGTCATGCTGGGGGAGAAGACGCCGGAAAAAGGCTCGGGGACTGGTACACCCAAGCAGGATCCCCGTGAGGAGACCGTTGAGATCGACATCAGTAGTCCTCCAGCCGCCGCGACGTTCGACGCCAGAGCTGCCTATGCGGCACGTGTGGACGAAGAAGCCTCGAGGTCAGCGGATAGCCGAGATGGTTCAAGTGGAGTAGCGGAAGAGGCATGGGTGATGGACCCGCAGTTGGCAATATGGACCATTGGAGGTCCGAGCGTGGGAGAAGCTGTGCCCCGGCCGCGTGAAGACATGGAAATCAGGGGTGTATATTCCAACTCCCCAGGCAATGGGAGTTCGGGAGGAGTCCGCCTCGGGGGCGTCATCGCTTCGGATAGTGGGGATGCCGTGAGGCTCGAAGACATTCGGGGTGTGAAAATTTCCTACTACGACGCCAATCGTGCCAACCTTAACTGCTTCATCCTCGACTACGAAGATTTTGCCGAGGAAGTCGCGGGTGAGATGCGGCAGGATGCCCGTGACAAGTGGGTATGTCGCACTTTCCTACACCGTTTGGCCTCAGAGCTAAAGGCGGATCGACGTGATCCAATTCGGGAGAAGAGGATCAGCACGGAGGAGCAATGTCTCGATTGGTTGGAGCAAGAAGAAAGAGTTGATGCTCCAGACCAAAGGTTGGACAATCTTTGGTCAATACCCCTCAACTTGGAGCCTGGAGAATTGTGATTGAGGGATTGGAGGAGTTATCTCCGAAAGTACCGCCGGTTTATGAAGCAAGTGGAAGATTGGTCCGAATCAAGCGAGATTCGCCATCTCTTGCGAGATGTACTGCCATCGTACTGGAAGAAGCCTGTGGAAGACGAAGAGAAGAAGTTGGCAAAGAAGCGCTTGGCTGTACGCATTATGTCGCCGGAAGATCAGCATCCTCGTATCATGGAATATTTTCGGAGGAACCTGGGAAAGCCCGACCGGATGATCTCCATGAAGAATTCGGTCTACGCGGAGGTGTTCGGGGACACTGCCGGAGGACGTTTGCTGAGGCTCAACAACCTCGAGTGGAGACGTGGCAAGAAGCTTAGGATGCACATGATCCAAGCCCACATGAGCCTGGACTGAATAGTCCAATACGTGGGCATGGAATTGAAGCTCAAGTCCAAAAACGAGGCTCATATTAAGGACCGTCACGGCAATGGGAATCATGACCGCCGCGACGATCGGAATTATCGCGCCATCCAAGATAATCGGACGCTCGGCGGAGACCGAAGTCAGGATCCAGGGTCTTAGAATCGAAAGACGTCTTCCGGCGGGGAGTACATGACTCGGGAAGATCATGAAGATGCACACTTCTTCGCGTTTGTCGCCCACAACACGAAAGCGTATGGTCATGACAAGGGCAAATGGAGGAAAGCAGCACCCCGTCAAGGAAAGGAGCCGCGGAGAATTGGAAATGTGCTGTTGAGGTTTACCGAGTACCGGCAGGAACATGGTGGGTGCTGGGTCTGTTATGGGAAAGGGCAATCCCATAAGCACGACCATAAAACATGCAAGGTGTACGAGGAGGACAAGCAGGCATACTTCCAAGCCCACCCCGAAAAGGTCCCCAAGGAGAAGCGGATTGATGAATGGAAAAAGGGACAAGCTGATGGAGGTCGACATGTGGGATCAAGCCATGGTGGCGATCGGCTGAATCGCAAATTGATGAGGTTGCCAAGTTGCTAACGAAGGCCACGAAGGAATTGAAAAATTTGCAGGAACGAATGGGAAGTTAAGGCCCAGGTGATTCGCGGCATGATGGTGCTGCGGCAGACCGGACCTAGAGAAGCTCCCACGGGGATGGGACACCGGAGGTCCCTCCGCCACAAATCAGCGAAATGGAAAGAAAGAGGTACCCATCTTACCAAGAAGGGCTCCAGAAGAGCCAAGAAAGCTGAACGTTTCAAGTCCCAGCCCATGGAACACCCTTCCAAGGGAAGTACATATGGATTTGGGTCGCAAACAAATAAATGATGGAGAGACCACGGAGAGCCCCGTGGATCGGCATGACCAACCCAAGATCTACACCATACGGGATCACACGCTCGAAGTATTGATGCATCCAAGGGTACTAGAGTTGCATGCTGTGAGAGTTGTTCATACTCCGCATGGCGACGAACGGCAATTGCACTTGAGAGTGCGAGTATGGTGTGGAAAGAAAGAAGTGATTGCCGATATATTGGTGGATACGGGTGCCCAAGTGAGCTTGGTTCGGAAAGGATTATTTTCGGAAGAATTTCTGGAGCCAAGTCGAACACCGGTGCGCTTGAAGGTCGCCAATGGCAAAATTATGGGTGGAGGTACCCAGGAAGCCACTATTGGCATGGAACTTCTGGAACATGCATGCTTGAAACGACCTGATTTGTCGAAGCGGATCGTACTTTCTGTCAATTTTTATGCCGCGGATATTTGATATTATGCTTGGGTATGATTTTATGGTGAGCAACGCCATTGGAGCTCTTCCTCACCGTGCAACATTGGTTCCAGAGGGCATGCAGCGTCTTACTCGGCTATTCACAGACCGTTCCCCAGGATTATCGCAGTGGACCGATGATGAGGAGGAAAGAATCGTGCGGGCGGTCAACACCGTGAGTACCCAGTTCAATGGGGACCGCGGAGGTCATCTCATGGAATACGGCATGGCGCCACAAGTGTACAGTCGCATGGTTCAAAAACTTGGAGTCGAAAAACCCAAGACGGACGTATTTGCTTCTATGGATGCCCCGCAGCTAAGGAAGTGTACCAGGCTTTGGCACAAGGGGGACTCTGCCCGTTCAAAGCAATGGGGATTGCAGGAGTCCGGGCCCATGTACTGGCATGGTGCTCAAGAGGACACCAGTCCTACGGTGAACAAGATTATTGCGGATAGAGCAATGGGTACCCTTGTCGTGACTGGCATAGGATCCAGCCCATGTCCGTTGAAGGATCTTAAACCGACTTTGGACTCCATCACCCTCAACGAGATGCAATTTGGACCTGAGAACCAGTGCTTCATCGACGCCAAGGGTATACCAATGCCCGCCCCTGGACAAACATGGATTACCAAGGCTTTCTTGGGTGATGGTTCACAATGCCAACCCACTGGTGATGAAGCGTTTATCAGGAGGGTAGAGGCCGTACCGATGAGGGTCATGTCTGAGGAAAACAGTGACCCTACAGAGAGCGTTGACGTACTCTCTCACTCGGAGATTGACCGGGTTGTCGCCTACATGCAAATGGGTATGCATGACCGAGTGGCTGCTCGAAAGGAGGGAGTCCAGGCCAAATCACCCAATTGGTGGGACGACCGGGAGTTGGTGACCGGGAAGTTTGAGAAGGATGAGTTCGTGGCAAGAGTTATGGACCATTTGTCCGACCAATACGATGGTCCCATAGGGTCGGACCCTCTGACATGGTGTTTTCCATGAGTGGGTGACAAATTCGACGAATTGCAGCCCCTGGCCCTAAATTTTCGAGGATTATCGGTGGGAACGGCCGCCCACATCGATGAACAGGGCATATCGGACGAGGAGATGTCAGACGTGGATCCACAAGAGGCACACACCGCCGTGAAGTCAGTAGTTTCAATACCCCGGCAAGCGGCGGAAGAAGCCAAGGAGAATCCAAAGGTAGCCGAGCTCAGAGATAGACTTATTGAAGCCTATCCACGGCTATTTCGTGGAGCTGCCAACAAGAATTCTCCGGATCGCGGGAAATTTGGTACGGCCACGATCAAGCTGAAACCAAACCCGAAAATTTGTCGTCACTGGGAATATCAACTCCAAGGGGAACGATCGGAAGTAATGAAGAACCTCTTGATGGAATTTATTGAGCGTGGTTGGATTGAACCCTCCGATAGTGAGTGGGCAAGACCGGCCTTCATCGTTCCGAAGAAGGAGAAGGGTGAATGGAGATTGGTTGTCCATTACAGGGGATTGAACGAACAAACCGAGCATGACTCTTACCCGTTACCGCTGAATGACTCCATCTTACAAAAGCAGCAGAAGAAGCGCATCTTCACCGTGTTGGACCTGAAGCACGGGTACCACCAAATTCCGCTGCATGAGGACTCCAGGGGATGCACAGTGATGTCCACTCCGCTGGGGTCCATGCGATGGAAGGTAGTTCCGACGGGAGCCAAGAGTGGGAATGCTGCCTTTCAACACATGATGGAAAATCTCCTACAACCCGTTCGCGATTGTGCCGACCCGTTTGTTGATGATATCATTATTGGGTCGGGGACCGAGGACATGACGGACGAGGAGCTCATCGAGGCGCATGAGAAGGACTTGCGCCGAGCATTGGGGGTCCTGGACAAGTACAGCATGGTGCGCAAGCCCACAAAGGACTCACTCTTTGTGAGAGAAGTGCAGTTCGCTGGACATGTGGTTGGGCACGGGCAACGCCGACCCATGCACGGGAAATTGGCAGCACTACGCCACTGAAAAACCCCAAAACCATAAGTGAACTCCGGTTCTTCGTGGGATTTTGCAATTATTAATCGGGATATTTACGAATGTATGCGGATCTCTCGGGGCCTCTCCACAGGATGCTACAGGTGGGCAAATTCGATCGTCGCAAGAGAAGCAAGAAAAAATTGGCATGGACAACAGAAGCCAAAGAAGCGTTCGAGAAATTGAAGGAACGACTGGTGGGTCAAATGGGTCTTTTCTTGGTGGACCCATACAAGGGATTTGTGCTGCGCACGGACGCCTCGGACTATGCCGTTAGGGCAGTCCTCGAGCAGGTCTGGTGCGATGGAACGCATGTCCCGGTGGCCTTTTGGAGTCGAGTCCTGGCAGAAGGCCAAAGTCTGACGTGGACCGCGAGGGAGAAGGAGACTTATGCCATTGCGTGCGTGCTCCGGAAATGGTCCGGCCATACCGGACTTCAACCCGTGGAGGTATGTACCGATCATAAATCACTTCAGAGTTGGCACAACGAGCATGTGGATACTCGCTCGGGTTCAGCACGGAGGGGAGCCCGATGGCATGAGACTTTTGCGAAGGTCGACTTTACTGTCGTCTATGTCCCCGGGGAGGACAACACTGTAGTCGATTGCCTCGGTCATTGGGCCTATCCTGCAGGCAAGGCTTGGATGGACATATCCAGCCATGGAGACACCGAGGAAACAGAGGAGGCCAAACGCATCATTGAGCTCGAGAAGGCCATTGAGGAGGGCGACGCCAATGGCTTTGTGGTCATGGCATCCAAGGCAGAGTTGAGTCAAAGAAGGGATGCCCGAGCTCGGGTTCTGATGGAAGAGACTTTGGAGGAATATCTCATGGCGCCCATTGAGTACGTGGAGTCGGTGCTCATGGAGGATTCTGCCGCCTCGGAACATTGAAACAAGTATTGGAACGCCGTGAGTGTCCCCTCAGACGATGAGTGGCCCGAAGGCTTGACGGAGGACGGGGACAAGCTCTTCCTCAACGACAAGCTATTGGTGCTGGAAAACTGGGTCGAGGCGCTTATTGACCACTGGCACAACGCCCAACTCATGCATCCGGGCCGCCACAAGATGCAACTAGATGTTGAATGGAGGTTTGAGTTCCCTCCGGGATACTACGCAATCTTAAATCGTTATTGCAGCGATTGTGCCGAACAGCCCGAACCACGCCACAGACGGGACCCCGGTTTATACGGCGATCCCCGAGGCACCGATGCGCTCCATTGCCATGGACGTGTTTGCCATGCCCGAGTTCACGGTTGAGGGGTAAAAATATGATTGTATTATTTCCGCCGTGGACCAACATAGCAGGTATATCGTGGCGGTTCCGGGTAAGAAGTCCAGGAAGAAGGACAAGAAAGACAAGCATGGAGTGGGTCACCAAGCTCAGACCGTCGCTCAAGCCATGATTCGGCATCTGCTGACGGTCTTCGACGTCCCCGCTGTAATTTGCAGCAACCGGGGGAGTCAATTTGTGTGCTCCTGGCCCAAGAGCATGTGCAAGCACATGGGTATTCGACATGCCAAGACGGTAGCCTATAACAGCCGGTCAAACGGACGTTCAGAGGTCGCCGGGGAGGAATTGGTTTCACTCTCTTTGGAGGGTTTTACAAGCCTTCCATGACTTACCCGGGCCTACGGGATGGTCCCCGCACCGCATTTTTTTCCTACGGGATCGAGTGTCTCGAACTCTTTCGTGGATGAATCATGGCAAGGTTGCTCGGGATGTGGACGCGATGATGAGTGAAGCGGATGCCACAGCAGCCAAGGTGTGCCGTGCAGGTGGGAAACAGCAAAATCCTGGATTGGGACCATACACAACTCAGAGGACGGGCGCCGGATCCCAGCGGGCGAGCGGTAACGTTTGAGTACACGGCGGGAGACCTGGACTCCAATGATGACGGTGAGGAGAATGACTATACCGCGGAGCAAGACCTAACGGACAAGCCAGACCCTGCGACGCCAGGGAGAGGGTATACAAGGTTAGTTGGAAAGGATTTGCCGCTTCGCGAGACTCCTGGGATCCTCCGAGCAGTTTTGTGACGAGGTATACCACAGTGTGGCTGGACTATCACAAGAAGAAGGGGATTTGTCTACATGTCAAGGATGTCTTTGTGCATTTGATCATGCATGAACGGGATTGAGTGAATCTCCCTTTACCGTTCACACGATTGTCTGTTTTTGCTTAACTTGCCGCAGGGACGCACATACCATGGCTCTATACCTCCCAACTACCCTCCATCGCAATTTCCCTGACATTGGACGGGCATATGGAACGAAGATCAGTCTTGGATTGTGTTCAATATTTTTTTTGTGAACAATCGGTCGCCGCTTGCTCAGGAGATTCCTACGGATCAAGAATTGTCAAGACCGACTCATCTTCGCCTTTTTTTTTTGGTCGAGCCTTTGGTAAGTGCATTGGCGTGAGCGACATCACCGCTATATGGGATCTGGATCTATATGGGATATGGACTATTGGGTCGGAATTCCAGAGTTTGCGGGGGATATGAAGTTGATATTTACTTGCTTTTCCCTCCCCACCCACCTTGCTTTGTTGCCTTGTTTTTGCCATCTTTTGGAGCGATGGCACCTATTTGGAGGTTGCCGGACGCCATGGGGACCACCAGCTGTGCTAAATCCCTTCCCAACTACTACTTCTATTTTCAGCACACCAGGTCCTTTTTTTAGAACACTTGCGCTATCTTTAGCAGCAAAATTTGTATTTTTAGAACTCCACCATACCGGCCTCGTCTCGCGTTTCGTCTAAATCCGCAGCCTCCAAATGGCTGTCGCTGTCGCATTGGTGAGGTCCGTTTCCCTCCAGGGTCCCTCAGTTTGGAGATCCCAATTTTTCGCCTGCGCTATCTTTAGTAACAAATGTTACTATTTTTTCTAGAAATTTGTTTCTTCATTTCTCCGCATTTTGGGCACCTTGGGACCTTCTGACGAGATCCACGACCATTTTATCGCGAACTGGACGCGATGGCGACGTCGGTTGGAGCTCATCTTGCACCTGGAATCCGATGACTCGAAAATTGGAGAAAAAAAATTTGGAAAATTTTTTTTTTTCCTCTACATTGTTTGTGTCTACGCTTGTCATGATGCATGATGACCCCCCCAAACGCCAATGTCTCCCGGAGATGGTCCGTTACTCCCATGTCTCTTGGTGGGAGTGCGGGGCATGTGAGGTGTTCATGCTGTGCATGTCAAGGTTCATATATCTGTTTATAATATTTTTATGCAGACCGGTCGACGACGTTGCTTTTGTCTATCTTTGATCTGCTCGGCCTATGCTTTCAGGTTTAGTGGTGACAGGAGGCAGTTCATTCTCCTGAATTCTTCCTCTCCCCCGATTACTTGGACGGGTGGCCACGGTGTATGTGGTACCCTCCCACAATGGAGGGGGGGCCAAGGGAACAATCGAGATCCTCCCGTCTTCTTTTGTCTTTCCGAGCTGGTGACAATGCTCTGGGAAGGGGGGTGAAGGCGGTTCGGATCCCAATACTCGATAGGCTGCAGTGCTCTTTCTTTGAGCAATTTCTGCCATTTCAGCAATTTCGGATATAATTTCGGGAGAATTCCGAAATTTCATTATTCCTAAGCCACAGGATGGAGGATTGAACATTTCTTGTTCAGACCAGGCCTGCTGTGTGTGCGCGCGCCCTTCTTGTGTTCCTGTCGGCGTGCACGTGCTCTGTGTTCCTCAATGCGGGCCGTTCGTCTTAAAACTCTTCTCAACGGGTGCTAATAGTGTTAGTTCCAGACCCTTATGGAACTGGAAACGAATCTGAAGCTAGGGCGACCCCAGTGGATGATAGAAGGCCCGGAGTTAAGGATCTGGCTAAACCCTGGTGTGGTGCCTCCGCCCACACCGGCTGTCGACCTTGGGTGCATCACTGCACTTGGGAGGAGACCGGTGTACGTTAATGGGCGCAACTGCTTCGGCATTGCCACGCCTACGTGCATGGGTGACCACGAGTCCCTTGAAGCCGGAGGAGCCCTAGTGGAAGTGAAGTGGAAGCTAATGCCGCTGAGGTAGGTGCACCGGAGGGGAAGAAAGTAAGTCCGTCGTTGCTCTGCAATGCAAAGCAATTTCTCATTCTTTGACTTATCATTTGTTTGCTTTGCATGTGTCATGACAGCTTGATCTCCCATGGAATCAAAGAGGGTCAATCCTTGGTGATTGTGTGTGTTGAACAGCTGGTGTGCACGTGCAATGGGTGAACATGCTGAAGGTGGAGAATTGAACTTATGCCCTGTCTACCTCTCATTTGCTGTCTTACACCGGTGACCTTCGGTGAATTCATGTCATTGGTCGAACACTTCGGTGAATTCATATCATTGGTCGAGCACGGTTGGTGATCCACTATCCCTCCTTTGTCAATTTGCAGTATGGCATAAGGATAGCTCATTTGATTCGGCAATTCAGTGTAGGGATAATCCTCAATATATGTCGGTGATTCTCACTTCAAGTGCATGCATGCCTTCATGGGTCATGGTTAGCCGAAAGTCTCTCTCCATATGCATGCTCCCGTGGGTCATGGCTAGGCTATGCGCTCGGAATTTGTTTTGGTGAGGTCAGGTGCTCCCTCACGGCGCATGGATTGGTTAGTTATTTCTCTTCGGCCTTGGATTGGTTAGGTTATCTCTCTTCGGCCATGGATTGGTTAGGTTCTCTCTCCTGGGAATGGATGGGTGAGGGTCTCTCTCTCAGGGCATGGACTCGGGCGGGACCATCCCACTCAGGGCCTGGATTCGGGCGGGACTATCTCTCTTGGAGGCGGGACAATCTGTCTTTTGGATTGGACAATCTCAACATGTGTCAGATGTGCTCTCATTGGACCCGGGATATCTCTCCATGTACACTCTCTCTGCAGGCCGGGTCTAGGTCTCTTAATGTGACCCAGGGCATCTTCTTACCCAAGCACTCTTACCCAATCTCTCCCCAGATCTCCACAGTTCAGACATCAACACGAGAAAAGCAAGCAAACAGCCAACCTCGTAAAAACAGACAGCAGAAGCGACACACAGCTTAACGCAGATTAGTGAGGAACACCGGCGGAAGACAATCAGGATTGCTGCCCAACAATTCAAATCATCGCATGGCAACAAGATTCTGAAAGATCGCAAAACTTATCAATCAAATACTTAAACTCTAAGCCGAACAACCAAGGAACAACACGAACATGCAATTAGGCAATATTGGTTTCACTTATCCATGTGTGGATGGGTTCTAATGCACATCACAATTTGTGTTTGCCAATGCCTTCGGTTCCCAAGCAATTAGGCACCAGGGGATTGGACTGAGTGGCATGTCCAAGCATGTGAGGGCATGAGGTGTATGTCCTGTGTTGGCTTTACACTTTGTTCGTGCCTTTGGTTTGCGATACTCCAACTGCAGGAGCCCAGCAATCGGTATGCAGCATACACTACACAGATGAGGTTTGGTGCGCTTGGCCTTCTCGATGTCTCGTTCGCGAGCAGTAAGTAAACCCGTCAAGTCTATACACTTGCTGGCCATTGTGTATGTTATTGCTTAGTGATAGGCATCCTGCGTCCGGTGTGAAGTACCGAGGCATTGCCAGCATGATGATATATGGAATGTGTCAGACATGCCAGGTGCCAGGTTTTGCCATGAGGTCACTCTCCTGACTCATATTTGGTGATCCTCATTGCAAGCCCTTCACTTTTGACCATTGGTGATTCATGAGGGTGGACGTGTCATGTATGTGGCCATTCTGTATTTTGTGTTCATGGAGGCCATGGTGTCACACTTGATCCACGGTGGGACATTCCTCATATTTGGAGCTCATGTTTCTCAATTCCAGTTCTTGCCGTCTTGTAAGCGAGGGTGAGGATGGGCCATGTGGGCCATGCATATGTTAAATCCGATGATGCCATTGTGTCATGTATCATTTCTTTGTATTCCGCCATGTGCCATATGGACCTCATTGATGCCATTTTGCTGCGCATGACCTCAATGTCATTTGCCTCAATGTGGTGAATCGAGGTTGTTAGCAGGGCGTCATATGTCCGTAGTTTGAATGTGCATGGTATATAACATCCATTCTTGGAGTAAGGATGCAACATCGTCTTCGATGATCGCATACTCTATTCCACGGCTTCACTTGTACTTCTGTTTCTTCCTCTCACTTTGCCCGACATTGTCTCATTTGTTCCCCTCTCCATGATCATGTCCATGTAGTGATGAGGTAACACTCAATTCAATTTGGTGATCGGTTATTTGGATTCATTGGTCAAGCTCATTTGAGTTCAGTGATCAAGTGTTTGGCTCTTATTGCAAGGCTTGCCAGGGGTGTACCTCCAGGAGTGGCTTGGATTGTGTTCCCAAGGATTAGCACTTGTAGAAACCTTGGACTTTGGGTTTTATAAAGCATGGAATCTTTGATTAGATGGAGGACAGTGGGAGTCACGGGGAAGAGGGTTGAGAAATTGGGTATAGGCGGTGGAGCTCGCACTCTGGCAGGGGCTGGTCCTACAGACCTTCTTTAGGCCTCGCGCAATGAGAGGACGCGACGACGAAATCATACCTTTTTGCTCCAGCTATCTGGCGAGGCAATCAGTAACCACCGAACGTTGAACACCATAGGATCCCCCGCTGGCTTGGCTTTTGTTGGCAAACTTAAGATGGGAATACGCAACATGTTGCCTATACCCGCTGCGTGGAAAATATCATTGAGGTGCCTCTCTGTCTCCGTGTCCAGAACTTCGTACAGATTGTCAGCGAGATTTAGAGATCCACAGATGAGTGTGTTGGTGTGCGCCATTTCATCATACAGCCAGGTTGGGCACATCGTCTTCGGAATAAGATGTTCAAATATGTCGGCGTTGATGATAATCAGCGTCTCTTCAATCTCCAAGAACTGCTTCAGGGGTTCGGTCACTAGAGCTGCAATCGGCGTCAGCTTCACTCTGATACTCTGATTCGTGGCATCCGGATCCTGCTGGTCCACTGCCTTGAGATCACCAGTAACATCAACAGCTGCGGCAGCACACGGCTCTTGGTGACCGCTGTGCTCAAACCTTTTCGGACATTTGCCATTTGCGGGCTAAAACGTTTAACTTTCTCTGCCAGGTGCCACAGGAGTGCAGGCAGCATTGACCTCCACAACGACCATAGACCATGACTCTTGCCTTCAGGCTGTTGCCAATGGCCCCATGTACCAAGAGTCACCTTCAGGGCTTGCTTCCCGGTTGCGCATGTCTTTGGCTACGAGACGCAGAAGGAGAAGGAGATACACAGCCCTGTGGATACACAACTCAGGCCTTGTTAGCTATACACACTTTTCCCAGGTTGAACGTACTGGATGTTTTCTGGGTGATCCAGGTGCATCGTGGGTGATGATGGTGTCAATCGATCTCTGCAACGACTGGAGGGTCGTTCGTTCGTCCTGCATCTCGGCTGCCACTTTGTTGTAGAACTTCGGAAAGATGATACCCTCCAGTTTCTTTAGGGCCTTCTTCGACACTTTTTCTCCTTTATCATGCAACCCTCTCAAACCTTTCAGAGCACCGGGACCCGCATAATAGACAAATGTCATGAAATATTTCCACAATTTATGTGTTTGTCCTGGAAAAAACAAGGTCATGTGTGAGGCCTCGCGCAACAGGCAGAGTCCAGCGGATGTTAAATGCACATATGAATCGACGCGGCTGCTTCAGTTGAGCGGTTAGAAGAAGGGCACCCATCTGCACAGCACCCACAATGGTGATCTTGAGATTGTTATATGTGTCGGGTATATGCCGCCGCTGCTGATCTTCCACACATTAACCACCAGTAAATTTGAATCTTGTCGTCCAATCTGCTCTTTCGTCTTCTCTTGGTCGATCATCACTTTGTCCAGCTCAATCTCCACTTGCTTCTCGTTTCGCTGATGGAAGTCCTCGATGTCTGTACCCATCGTCAGGCCAGGTTCCGGTTCTTCCTTCCTCTTCCGACCCTTCTTCGGTGTTACAGCCTCCGATTCCACATCTTCAGGTTCATAGTATGTATTAGCCCGTTCCTCAGCTGTCTTTTTGGCCGGGCTCGCTGTTCTGCGGTGACAAGAAGGCCTGTTTCGCAAGAGACGAAGCAGTAAAATAGGTGAAAACGAACAGAAGAATCAATATATGCCGCTTTTTCTGCAAAAACGGGTACGGTATGGTTCAGAATGCAAAACTGCGAGGCACCGCAACTTTTTTTACTAACAAGCTTGCGCGAGGCGTCGTGCAAGAGAGGGGTCGTACCAACCTGTTGTTGCACGCTGTTTGGGTGAGGCCTCGTGCATCACCGCATGGTCTCCAATCTTCTCTGAAGGCTCCGTATCGTGTCACCCTCTCTGTGCTCCTGGAACACAGTACGCCGGGGAAAGATCTCCGACAATTTTCCTTTAAAACCGGCCTTAAGCGGCCTCTGGTGAGTCAGCACTAACAACACGGACGCAAGGACTTGTTTATAGTGGTTAGACCCCTTTGCAATCAGAAGGGTGGCGTGGCCAATGTGGCTGGATTGCACTAGTAGACTCTGGGCACCACCTAGCCCAGGGCAGGTACACACAATCTGCATTCAAGTAAGCGGTTAGGCACTGACACACGGAATTGACAAAGGAATTGGGGATTTTGCACACATTACCCCTGTGACCTGCCTTCCGGATAGAGATTGAATGGTGGAGATCGTCAACGTTGTCAATGGTCACTGCACCCCTGTTCTGCCCTTTCTTCGTTACAAGGCTGGAAAGCAGACTTTCACAGAACTCCTCAGCAAAAGACCGTCGAGGCACTGCTGAGTGCCATGAAGTGTGGCATAATAAGGCAGTTGCAACGATGCGTTCATACTTTAAAGGTGTGTCCCCCATGTTCAAATGGTCCAGAAGACACATGACGATCTGCAGTCCCTCAGAAACAAAAAAAACCCGTGTTAGCGGTCTCACCAGCCCCATTGCACTGCCTCACAAGGTGGCCTAGGTATAGTAGCTTAGGACAGTCTTGTGTCAACAGAACCTGCATAGCTTTACAAACAGCGCACCGAGGACGGTTTGAACATTTCGCCGGACGCACCAACCTCAGGGAGGGACACTTCCTGTTGAAACGCTGTATATGGGCCATGTGCAACAGTAGTGCACGAACTGTTATCTCCATGGTGATCAGCTTGGGATAGCAGGGAATAGTTTCACCGCTGCGCAACAAACCTTTAGGGAAGAAAGTCACAATAGGCCAAAACAAGCGAAATGTTTGTGTTAGATAAAATTTGTAAGCGTGCCAGAAGCCGTATAATATAGGGTGGGACCGCAAAAATGGGCAGACATTCCAGCCCGTTGTTCTTTCAGCATACATCATTCCACAAATGAAGTAATGGATGTTCTCGTCACAAAACACAGGCACAACTGGCCGGGTTTGATGGGCCAAGTCCCTGGTGGTCTGCAATAGGTTAAGCAGCGAAACGTTGCTGCTTACCTCTTCTTTGCTTAGGCAAAGAGGCTGCCAATGCGGTCTCTTGGCGGGCACATCACCAAAAATATCAAGCGGTGCCCTGATGTTTCGCACACGAGGCCGCGTGCTTGCAAATTCTAGGTCACACCGGATACGGAGAAAGGTTCCCTCAGTGTTCCCGAGCATGCTCGCAACAATAGGAACACGCCGTTCCAGCTCTTCAAGGCTATGAGGACCATGCCAGTAGCGTGGTGCATCTCGTAGGACCACATGCTTGCATTGTATGTATATGTATTGATATATTCATTTCTATCACTCCATCCTGATAATGATACAAAGTTACGTGTATACAGACGTCATGTTTCTCTTTTGCGATAACCTGCCTAATGCATTACACTGCAGTACATTAATCTGACACAAATTTTCGCAGAATGGACATAAAACAATAGTTTCCGGTAGGGGACCCATGGATTGTGTCACTTCAACAACAGTATTTATTTCTAAAGAAATATTTACGATGTGCTACACATATCTATTGAAATAATTATTATTTGATGTCTGTCGAAGCTTTTCTCTTTGGCACCTTTTCAGTTGTTCTGCACCATGCAACCCAAGCCCCCTTGCTTAGGGATAGGCACCCGGCATCCGGTGTGAAGTACCGAGGCATTGCCAGCATGATGATATATGTGATGTCTCACACATGCCAGGTGTCGGGTATTGCCGCGAGGTCACTCTCGCGACTCATATGGATTGGTCCTCGTTGCAAACTCTTTACAAGTGATCATTTGTGATTCATGAGTGTGCACAAGTCATGTATGTGGCCATGCCGTACTTTGTGTTCACGGAGGCGATGGTATCATGCTGGTTCCACGGTGAGAACACTTCTCATGTTAGGAACTCGTGTTTCTCTATTCCAGTTTTGCCGTCTCGTAGGCAAGGGTGAGGATGGGCCACAGGGGCCACATTTATGGTAAATCCAATGATGCCGTTGCGATGTGTATCATGGTCCTGTGTTGTGCCATCCACCATTTCGACCTTATTCATGTCATTGTGTCATGCCTGATGCCATGAATGCAAATCATTATCTCATTGTGGTGAATCCAGGTTGTGCTAGCATGGCGCCATGCGTCCACAAAGGTACGCATGGTTTGAATGTGCAGGATATATAAACCGATGCTCAGAGTAGGGATGCAACATTGTCTTCGAAAATCGCATATCTAATGCCAGGGCTTCACTTAGACTTCTGTTTCTACCCCAACCACCTTTGCCAGATGTTGTCTTATTTGTTCTACTCTGCATGATCATGTCTATGCATTGAGCTGGGTACACTCAGTCCAATTCCGGGATCGTTTGTTTGGGCTTCATTGGTCATTCTAATCTATTGATCAGGTGTTCGTATTATATTGCATGGGTTGCCAAGGGTGTACCTAGGGGATGTGTTTGGGATTTGTGAAACATGGAAGTACTGGTCACATCAAGCATAATGCGGGACAGGGGGAAGTAGGTAGAAAAATCCGGAATAGGCGGTAGAGCTCTTTTTTTTCTTTTTGGAAATACAAGTCCACAGTGCACAGACGTTGTCCAAATCAGGAGGGCCAGCCCATTATGCATTGGTAACAAAACCCATGCACTCAGGGGGGCCAGAAGTGGACGCCATGCGTCGTGGGTTGGATGCAATTGAGAGGTAAAGTTTTACATGTGCACTAATGCGCGCATGATCGCCATCTAGCCGCATCCCGGAGGGGGCGGGCATCACGGATGGGCATGGTCGCATTGCTGATTGGATGCCGTTATCAGCCATAGGAGGAGGGAGAGGGAAGGGTGATGTGTCCACATCCTTTGGGTGTATGACCGAGTAGAAGGCCAGAGGAAGGGCCGACCCAGCCTGTGGTCGGTTAAAAAATAGGAAAAGAGACTGGGCCACGTAGTTGGCGTGGAGCACTGGGGCAGACAAACACACAACAAACAGTGGGGTAAAATGCACTGGGATCAACATCCGCGGGGAGGGTATTGGCGTGGTACACATTGGTGAGGGCCGTCGCCGTGGGGGGGGGGGTGCAGTCCATCAGGTGGAATGTGTAGCAGCAACACAGGGCAGAAGAAATGCTGGGTATAAATCTGGACGGTGTCCCAATGGTACTGTGTGCCTGGCATGTCATATGTAAAGGGCCCTGATGGCGAGGCACCAGTTACATTAGGGACTCAAGGTCGACGGAGTTCGTTGGAAGGGTCGAGCTCTGACGATCTGTGAGGAGGCAAGTACACAGGGTAGCAGTGGAGGGACATGGGGGCACGCAGGGGGCACGGTGGGGCAGAGCAGGAAGCGTTTTCTGCTGTTGGGCGTGCAGGGGGGGGGGGGGCTAGACAGGGCGCGCTGAAGTTCTCCAGTCGTCTGGGTCGAATGGATTGGGCTTTGTAGAGCAACGCGGGACGCAGTCAGCCAAGAAGTCGGTGACTGCATCTAGGACTTGCCTCTGGTACTGACCTACGAATTTTATGGCAGCCCTGGAGCCTCCTAGTGAGTCAAAGAGTACCGTGTACAGTGTCCGCGGAACGGCCAGTGGCCCAGCAATGCGTAGGTCACGACGAAGGGCATGGGAGCGCCGGCGTGAGACCACGGCCGGGTCTGGCCAGGAGTGTAACCATGCGCGCACTAGGGGGTGGGAAGGGTCGCAGTGCGCCAACACACTGTGTACACTGAGGTTGTGGCGCGTGTGGCACAGCGGGCAGATGTGAGGGGGGGGGTCGTCACGCCAGAATGTTGCATAGTGGCTGTAGCCGTGCCGGGACTGCAGGCCAAGGAGCCACTTATGCCAGGCCAATCGGCGGTACTTCATGAGACACCAAGAAACTGGGTGGATATGTTCGTGGGAGTGTTGGGGTACCAGGTAGTGTGTCCATACCTTGTGAGGGGGCAGCATTCGCTCTCCATGCCTAATGACGTCCCAGAGGGTTTGTTTTGTCACTGGGGGGGGGGGGGCAGCGTTGCACCATACTTGGCATGCTCATCAGAGCATTCCTGATGGACGTGTCCAGTATGACCCTCAATCCATTCAACAGGCTGGCTTTTGCAGAGGAGGGATTCTCTGGCCTGGAGTACCCATCTGGCATGCCGGATCGGTCTCCGAGTGCCAGTGGTGGAAGCGATAGCTCCTTTGCAGTCGACTCGCAGTGGGGTGTGGGGGGGAGAAAAGTGGGATCCTAGCAGGAGTCCTATCACCTCAGCTTTATATGAATTCGGGCTCCCTGGAACTAGGCACATCACTATGCGCCCATCGTGAAGCACTGCAGAGGCGCCAGAGGCAGGGGGCGAGCTGAGATGACTGCCATCGGTGTACGTACAGTCAGGTTGGGTTCCGGTACCGGGGATGATGTATGCAGTGAGTCCTGCCACGGACGTTACTTCAACAGCGTTTCTCAGGAGGTGCCGGGCCTTCCAGGTGACAGGTAGAGGGAGCATGGTAGATGTCGTGGGGGGGCCTAACAACTCAAGAGCTCGGGAATACATACTATAGGGGGACATTGGCCGTTTCGTGTGTGTGCGCAGGCTGGATAGCCGGGGGTTGTGGTGTAGCGAGTCAAGGACGCGTGTGGGCTGGAACACGGCTAGACTACGGAGTCCCATACCATTGGAGGGGTGGGTATAGAGAGTTTTCTTGGCGACCAGATATGGTATACCAGCAACTCCAAGCACAAAAAGCTCTATTGCATTAGAGAGCTCGGAAAGCTGTACACTGTCGAGTGGGAAACACTCGGAACGGTACAGTACCCTGGGGATGATCACTGTGTTAGCTAACAGGACAGGATCCAGGGCCTGGATCGGGTGTGACTTTAAATCAGCGAGCTGGCCGAGGAGTTTGTCAGCAATGATCCGAAACCCGCGGCGTATATCAAAGTGAGCTTGGAGGGGGTTCCCGAGGTGGAGGAGGTAGGATACCTGTTTCAGGGGTTGCTCGGACGTGTCAGCCCAGTCAGGTAGGGAGGGGTAAGATATCGGTAACCAAAACTCTGAACTCGCCTGTAGAGGCGCGGGTGGATGTCGATACTTCGGCAGGGAGGGTGACAGGGGTTGTGGCTTGCAGAGAGGGGGCGCCTCACTCTTCATGACGTTCAACTGGCACCCGATGAGGTTTAGAGCCCTTTGGACGATCTCTGCTGTGCGTGGTCCCTGGGAGGGCGGCACAGGGGTGGAGACGTCGTCAACATAGGCCGAAAAGACAAGTCCCTGGGACTTCATGTACCAGAGTGGGATCTCAAACACGAGGACAAACAGTAAGCATGAGAGGGGACACCCCTGCTTTACTCCATGTTTCGTCCGGAAGATTTCATCTGGGGAGCCCCGGATGAATGTGGACCCATGCTCTAGCACCGTGGTGATTATGCGCAGTAGCTTGGCAGGGGTCCCCATTCGCTTGAGGCCTTCCCGGATGAGTATCTTAGGCGGACTGTCAAACGGGTGGTACATGTCGAAAGCAAGAATGGACTCCCATGGAGTATCTGTGTCGATGTCATTCAGAAACGTTTGAGTGGCATGCGAAGTAGATATCCCCTGACGCCCCCGAAATTGACGTGAGTGGAGGAGGGGTGACAGGAGTGGGTACAGCTTTTTATAGCACCATCTCATGAGCAGGCGATAGATGCAGTTGCTCATGGCGATGGGACGCCAGCTGTTAGGGTCTTGCCAGGATCCCTTCCCTTTAAATATGCAGATGGTCTCGGAGGTTAGCCAGGACTGGGGAGTGGAGCCTTGGTCGTAACGTAGGACGAGGCACTGGTGCACGAGTGAAAACATGTGGTATGGTAGGACCGCGAGCAGGTAGAGTGGGACTCCATCAGGGCCGGGGGACTTCTTGCGGGCGGCACGTGCCAGCTCGGGAAGTTCTGCGACGGTTGGGGGGGGTACATCATCTAGCTCCGGGTGTCGGGAGATGAGATCAGCAGCCGAAGCACTCCAAGGGGAGTTACGCTGTAGAATCCTCTGGATCTTGCGGTTTGGGACCAGGAGGGTGGAGGGGGCGGAGGGGGTAAGGAGGGTGTACTTGACCCGTCAGAAAAATATTTTTGACCTTCCTTTCGCTTGACGGGCCAATTGCTTTACAACTCGGCTCCAGTCAGACGCGTCGGTGGATGCGGTGGCAAGGACAGTCTTGGCAGAGTTGACCTGTTCGCATGGCGTCTAGCATGCGGTGACACAGTTTGTCGTAAGTGAGCTGGACGTCGGTGTAACATTCGGGCGCGGGGACATCTTGGGAGGAGGAGGCAATTATAGTACGATAGAGTTGCAAGTCCCCACGGTTCCAGAGCGCGCACTGCGGTTCAGGGAGGCGGGGGGCTGTCCAGGGTATTGTTCTAATCACTATTGGGTCGTGATCGGACGCTCCATGTACCGACTTGAAGTCTATGACTTCGGCGGATGAAGTGTTGAAGATACCGTGGAACAGCCGGCTACCATATGCACGATCTATGTAGCTCTTAGTTCCAGCGAAACGCCGAACTCGGGTGTATGGCACCGACGTTATGTGTGGCAGCAGGAGGTCGGTCAGTACTCCAGACTGCTCCTTGGCTATCAACCAGGGCAACAGATTGGTATTGAGGGTGGTGGCATGAGAGGAGTGTGTGGTGCCGTTGAAGTCTCGCAGCAAGATTATGTTCTCACGGAGGAGGGAATCGATGATGGGCTCGCAGGGGCGTTTGTCCCCAATTTTGTGTGGCCCATAAAACGACGCGATGCGTACAGGGGGCATGAGGGGGTCTGGGTGCAGGTGTAGTTGGGTGGATACGAGTGTGCCAGGTATGTGTACTTTGAGAGGGGGGGGCTTGGGGGATTTGGATCTGTGTACTAGGATGGCCACGCCATTTTTGGAGGTTGGCGAGTCGTATAGTAGATGGTAGTTCCAGTGGAGTGCCACTCGTTCATAGTCTTTGGAGTGGTGCGCGGATGTCGGTTTGAATTCTTGTAGGCAAAGGGTGTGTGGTAGAGTTGGAAATCCAGAGAGGAGGTGGCACAGCCTATTGGGCGTGATTTCGGGGCCGCCAACGTTGAGGGAGGCATGTGACAGCAAGTCACCTGTGGGGGAAACGGAAAACTGCTGGGGGCCACTTGCTTGGGCATGTGGGCAAGGGTTGTTACCTTCAGGGGTAGCACTTTCAGCACGTGGTGTACGATTCGCTGTGTGTGAGTCCATCGCATTGGTCTGAGCTGCAGCCTCGCTACACAGATGCGTGGAGGGTGGTGGGATGAGGGGGGGGGGGCGGCGGCGAGTGAAGGATTGATTGCGTGCAGGGGCATGGGTTGCAATGACAGTAAACACCGAAACGAGTGGAGGACCATAACACAGTGCAAACTCGCAATCACACAGTAGCGTTTATAAAGACCAAGGAAGGAGAGCACGCAGGCACTTGCAAATGCCATCGAGCATCGGTCTGGATCATCGAAGAGCGGTGCGCGCTGTACCATGCAAGAGGCAGCCCATCTGGTTTAATGACGGGAGGATTCACGCCCAGCGGCGGGGCGGTCCACAGTATTTCGTGGTGTCAGTTCTCTGGACACTGAGGTTGCAAATATGGGGGGGTGGGTGGCGGCGCAAAAGCGAAGCGCCAGGATATGGGCAGCATGTAATGAGCAGGCAATGACTCTGTGAGTAGCGGCCGTAACAGTATGTACTCCGACGCAAACGTGTCTAGTGAGGATACAGAGTGCAACTAGATGAGGGTAGTCCCAATCACCAAGGCGCAGCTGGTGCAGCATACGTAGAAGACCATGGTGGGAGGAGACACGCTGGCGTGTGTTGTTGAGCAGGGCGTGCAGAGATACTGGTAGAAGATAGCCATTCAACGGGCGTGAGGCATCATCGTGAGCATCTGTGGACAGTGGTGGAGGTAGGGTAGAGAGATCAGTGGGGTTGGTGGAGAGGTTGGAGAAAGGAGCCATCACTGCGCGCGGCGTCCGAGCCTGGGCTAGCGGGGGCAGAAGCCTCTGCAAGAATTGATGGCACTGGGGAAGGTCGGTTTCGCGTGTTGAAGTCTGGAACACTGAAAGGCGCCAGTGGCGCTGTGTCGCCGGCTACAGCCAGGTTGACCTCATTAAGTGCTGGTGCAGGTAGGTCGGAGAGGGCAACCGTACGCAAAAGCTGATCAAGGCTTTCTAATGTGTCGTTGTCTGGGCTGCCCGAAGTGAAGTAGACGGGGCCAGGGAGGGTGGCTCTGTAGGAGGCACGGGCGGATGAAACGGCCTGATATTTAATCAGCAGGATACCCGACTGTTGAAAAAGCTAGTGGCTTTGTACAGGCCCAAAAGTGGCGGCGGAACGGAGGATCTCAGTGACGGCATATGTCGGGGGGAACCGTATGAGTGTATAAGGGGGCGCAACAGTGCGGGTAACATCCTTGGCGGTGAGTCGCTGCTGTGTGGTGGCGCATACTACAATCATCTCGCCGAGGTTCTCTCTTTCCTGCACTGCAGGCTGGATGAGGACCTTCTCACGCACCATGGCAAAGAATTCGTCCTAAATGTTGAGGAGTATGACAAACGCAAGTTTTTTCCGGAGCGATGAATTCATTTCAATCGCATCTCGAATTTCAGGGGAGGGCATTTTCTTCCTCTTGGGTCCCCCTTTTTGGAAACGTGGCTGATGTGTGATAACCAGCGCGTTGTCTTTGACTGATTCATGCAAAAGCCCCAAGGAAACTTGCATTTCTGCCAAAGCGTCCTGCTCTTGGTAAAAGCGAGACAGAACATCAATGGGGACGTGGAAATCAAAAGGTTTAAACCCGTCGGGGCAGGAGTTCACCGGGATAGGCAAAAACTCTTTTGTGATCCTGGGTGCAAGGATGTCCCGTAGCACGGTTGATGTGTCGTCGGGGCTGAGGCTGTTTAGCATGAGCATCAGGGGAAGGGTCCCGGTGATGTCCCATATCACCTCAGACCCCTCGTAATCGAGGACCACTTTTGAAGGCACGTCAATGCGCAGCTGAAACAGTGTGGCTTGTGGGTGGTAGATGGAGTCTGACACTGCTTCATTAGGGGCTACAGGCGGGAAAAGCTCGACGGTGCGCGCCACATATTTTTTTGGTAGAGGGGAAGATGTGAGGTGCATTATGATGAGAGTGTGGTCTAGAGGGCTGGTCGTTTCTACGATGAGGTTGGTATTGGCAACTCTCACCGCAAAATGGAGTATAGGACACATAACGCATAGGTATAGGAACGAGAGCGTAGGTATGAGGTCTATCCTTCGGTCCAGCAACGTGGCAAAACTACTGTCGGCGACGTTGGACCTAGAGATGTAAGCTAGCCATATGTGTGTGGTCTTTCCATTTTTTCTAAAGAAGCGAAGCAAGGATACTAGTTGTTTAACTATTGTTTTGTGGGAGTAAAATGGGGGCTCATCGTCAAACGGAGAAAAGGAAGGGAGCATAACCAAAACAATAAGCCCCCCTAGTTTATTCCATTCCATGGATGGAAGGTCCGCAATCCAAAATGACCGTAAAAAACCATTATAAGGGTGTCCGTCGCCATAGACCAACACTTGTGGTGCCGGACTCAGGGAGGCAAGGAGGCTTGGAGGCGGTAGTGGGGAGGCATCATGGTATACTAGTGGAGATGAGGACAAAATGTCCACTTTCGACAAACGTGACTGCCCGCGGACCGGGATTTTACCAGCTTGTACATCCTTACTTAAGTCTCGTGTCTCCGGAAAGCCTGTAGGGAGGGTGCCGTGGGGCCGTAAAATCGGGTTTGTGATGACTTGGACCGGGTCCGTCGGCAAAAGAAGCGGTGCACGAGGTGCAATGTCAGTTAGCGGATCTAATCCGGGGGGCCGGGTGTCATGAGGCATGGGCGCTTTAGATGGTGTAACAAAAGCATTGCGGAGAACCTGTTTGGATGTATCCACACTCGCAGCGTTGGCTCCGGTGAGATCATGAGCTCGTGGGCCATCATGTGGATCTACGGGCAAAGAGGAAGGTGTATGCGGGACGGTCAACGCAGATAGTTCGGTATGGGCGTCCATTGCCGCATCGCCGAGTGGGTTCCGGCTCTCATTATCCTCTTCGAGCAAGAGAGATTCCGTATCGTTTCTTTCATCCGCCGCCTCCGAGAGAGCAGCTTCATCGTTCTTTTGTTTGCCATCATCTTTTTTTTCACTTTCAACTTCCATAGGAGCAAGGCCGCTTGGGCTACGCTTTTTTTTAATATTCTCCGGGGCAACAAAGGATTGTTCGTGACGAGCAATGGAAGGTGGTAAAGAGTCGGTAACGTGCGGGGCAGTCCCTGTGGCAAGGTGGCTTTGTACGTGCGCAAGCTTTGTGTCAATGCTTTGGCGATGTTTGAACTTAGCCTTCAAGGTTGCGGCCGTGGCCTTTATTGCCTTTCCTTTTCCTCTTTGTCTTTTTTTTGAGATGCAATGGACGAGGGGCGTATGCCGGGGTCAGAAGCAGCGGTAGTAGGCAAAGGTGTAGGAGCGAAATTGGGTGATGATGAGTCGCCAGCCGTAGGTTCAGACATCACAGAAAATGAAACGATAAAATGCGGGTAACGGTTCAATGGACGTAAGAAAAAGAGTTTAGGTCAAAAACAGAAGTTTGCGGACCCAAGGTGACAGAAAAAAGAGGAAGTCTTCGGAAAACAGACAGATTCTGCTTTTCTCACGTCGTCAGTCGCTCGCGCGCACGTCATTCCATAGGCGGTAGAGCTCTTACAATTGCAGAGGCGCGTCCTACAGACCTTCTGTATGGTGGTCAGCCCGTATCTGGCACCTGGAAGCTAAGTGCGACCCCATTATTCTCCTCTTGTAGCCCTGTCACTGTGTTGAAGCTTATTTGGACTCCTGCCCTATCCAGCACCTGCTCCTCCCAACACCACACCTCCATGGCCCCATCCTGGGCCTCCTGTTCCAAATATACTTCCCTGCGCAAGCATAGCACCAGTCCCCACCACTGCTTCCTGGTTTCTGTAGTGTGCATGGTCGCCATCGCGAATGCCCACGCCGTCATTGTCAGGACCGGCCATGGCACCTATCCCGCCTCCTTGATGCACCTCCAGCACTGGTCCTTCTGTCCAGACCTTGCTGGGATGTTGTCCCGCCGGAAAATATCCGCTTGCACATCAGACCACTGTCCGCCTGCACTCTGAACCCTCCCTGTGGGCCCCTTAGGCCCCACCGGAGCACAGAACAGGATGCCCGGCCGTGTTTTTCCTCTCACACCCCTGCCCAGGGCTTCCTTGTGTGCCTCCCCAGCTCTTTCTGGTGCCGTTTCTCCTTCTTTATGACTCCCCATTTTGCCACTAATTCTTTCCACATCCGCCGTGTCTGCCTCAGTCCTCCTGCCTGCCGCATCATCCGTTTGTACAATCCCCATTCCATGATTGCCTGATCTCTCAAACATTTTGCATGGTGTAGCCCTGCTTGCTGGTAATCTTTCATATCCTTCGTGCGCACATGCACCACCTCCACACTCACCCCTTCCTTCCTCACCTTCCGCACTGTCCCGTGCATCGCCACCCTAAAGTCGGTGTCAAACACCAAGATCCGGACTGCTCTGCCGCATATCCTGCTGCTAACCAACATATGTTCCTCCCCCGGCATTGGGGTCTGCAGGACGCGCCGCATTTACCCCCTCTTGCCTGCGGTCAGGCGCCACCTCTTCTGCCACACAAAGCGGAGTCACATAATCTTCTTCTTCTGTACCTCTGCAACTGCGTGGTAGCACAGCCAGTGCAGCACCTCCTCCTCGTTGTGGCACATCCTGTTCAGTGCACGTGCTTTGTGCGCCCCATATGCTTCGCGCGTCGCGGGCATGCCCTCCCCGAAATAGGCCCTGGGTGACCACAACACACACCTCGGCAGCTCTGTGCGTATCCCCTCGTACCCCCTGATGAGCTTTGGCGCCTCCTTCTCTACCTCCTCGAGCTGTCACCTCCGGTATGGGAGCTGCATCCCTTGGTACCCAATGGCAGCGTTGAACAGCGCATTGAGGTAGTACAGAGTCGTCTGTACAAAAGGTGCGTGATGCAGGAGTATCACTAGCATCGCCTTCAACCCTCTGATCAGCTTGTTTGGTCGCCTGGTGCCCCCTACCACCATGGCTTGGACGTGTCCCAGGACCACAGCCTCTTCTGCCCTTACAAGCCGCGCTACCCCGTCTCCAACATCCAGCGCCATCAGCCCCTCCCCGCTCCTCCGCAAAATAGCCGATTCCTCCGCGCTTGAGACCAGGCCGTTGCCCCTCCCATACTCTGCATCAGGTCCTGTATCGCCTTCTGGGCCCTTTCGTTGCGTGCCATCAACACTGCAATGTTCACGTACGCTAGTGCCGGCGATGTGTGTTGTGCCCTCGCCCGGTGTGTATATCCCTGCGCTATCCAGCGCATGAGCCCTGTGGTACCCGGTTTCCTGGGGTTACCCACCCAGTAGATTGATTCAGCGTGGCACTCGCGTAACTCCTTCTGCGCACAGACTCCCCAATTAAGTCTCCGTACGGAAGCCACGGCTGCCTCCCCACCTCCCCTATGAGCCTATGTGGCTTTTTGGAGAATGCCCCCTTCACATCCACAAACGCCATGAATGCCTCCAGTTCCTGATCATCCAGGTACATGTCATACAGGAAGCCTGCCTCCTGTGCAGACCGGGCTGACACAGACCCCAACAGGTTGTCCGGGACAACGGCTGCCTCATACAGCCTCTGCTCTACACTCCCAAAAATCACCATGCACAGCAGTTTGGCCTCTGTGACTGCACAGCAGATGAGCCTCCAGTCCCCCGGCTGCCGGTGATCCCCTCTCTTGTAGAAGGGTCTCACCTTGCCCCCCCACTCCACTGACAGTTCGCCCATGAGCAGCACCTCCGTGATGTTCCTGTCATTGGTCTTTTCTTGAACCGGTGTCTTTTCATTACCTCCACGACAATGACGCATTTAATTCGTTGGAATCGTCAACCGCACGGGTGCGCAAGCAGTGGAAGTCATCTTCAAACATATTGAACATCTTGTTATTCCTAGAACAACAAGATCACAGTGCAGCACTATCTACAAGTCACAAATATACATAGCAATGTACCGTAACCCACATGCATACCCAAAATTGATAAAGATTTTGTTCGAACTAGAAATCCCATGTCACAACCCACAATTTAACAATAAAATCCTACACCTCTGTACGCTAAAATACGGACACTTGCGACTCGCCAGCGCCAGGGGATACTATGTATCTTCTGGTGCCAGCAGAGAAAATCAAATTTTTTCTGTAAAACGTTTAACAGAAAATGTCCTGAACTAGACTGACATCCTAACACAGGCTCTTATCAAGGCATGTGCCCATTGCATTCCCCTCGTAAGGCTGAACCCACCAGGGCTTGGCCTGAAAAAGCAGACCATGGGCACTGCCCTGCATCCTGCTTCGGACGGGAGGGGTGCCAGAAGTCCTGACTGACCTCCGTGAAAAAGTAGACACTCAGAAATTTTGGGAAAAGAATTTTCTAATCTGCGGGGGGGGGGCACTGGTACCTTGCAGTCAACCAGCAGAGCACAGCACACATGATGTACTACATTCTGATTTCTTTTTGTGTAATGGGTACAGCGCAAGAAAGTTATTGCTAATGTACAACTCCTCAGAATATATAAATTAACATACTGTTGGTGTGCTGCTGGCTGGCTCTGCATCCTGACCCTTGCTGCCAGGTCCACTGGTCGTCCCCATCTGCCCAGAGAAAGGCAGAGATGATGCAGAAATGCACCATGCATAACGTGACCCCTGCATCGATATCCATGCAGATGGGTTAGCATGTTCAGAGGGTGGGGGTCTGCAGAACACAGTCCCCAGCGCCCCCAGCCACCTCTGACATAGTTAAAAAAAATAACAGCAAAAAAAACTACTCTCAGCGGTGGGGGGCAGGTGCCCACAGCACCTGAAAAAATTTACTGTGGCGCTCCCCTCCTAAGCTATCTGCTCAGGGGGAGCTATATGCAGGTCAGAGTGGGAGTGGGGGTCGTGGTGTAAGCCACTGCTGCCTAGCGGTGGCTAGTTTCAAAAGCATAAAAGTGGTTACCCTGTCATATGAAAAAAAAAACTGTGTTGTGTCTACCTTAAGGTTTCAAGGTCCCATGTCCCAAAAATAGCGAATAGAAGAAACGCAAGGGGCCCTCGTTACACTGCAGGCAGGCACACTGTCTCAGTCAGTGTGGGGAGAAAAGGATGACTGCTGCAGCTCCACTGGCAGGGGCATTACTGTTGTGGTGGGTGCCAGTGGGCTGGGTTGTTGTGGGGCTGGTGTTTGTGTGGGGGCTGTAGAAGGCATGGGGGGGCCATAAAGGCCGCACTGGCATTTTCACCCTTGCATTAAAAAATACCACACTGTCCAGCAACGCAGCAGTTTGCTGGTGCCGGATCAATAGCTGCAAGGTTGCGTGGGGTGGCGGGCGAAGTGAGAGGTTCGTCATTTCTTTCTGGGAGAAGGCTTAAACCTGGAGGTTAGGTGGATGATAAAAGTAGACGAGAAAAAAAATCTCAAGGTTGTGCCCCGCTTATTTTTTCGCTCCGCCACTTTGGCATCTTTTGCGTGCATTTGCACAGCGCCTCCACACACCGATCCAGTCCCGTTAAGTGGTTGGGGGCTGACACAATCTCAGTTTTGAGCATTTGTCGGGCATTCCCTTTCCCCACACCAGCCAAGCCCAGCTCAAGGTGCCTGGCCAACACCCAGACGAACTCGAGGGAGTAAGAAAAAGTCACTGCCATGTCTATCTTGGAGGGCTTGATCCAGGCCAAGCCCCCCTTAAAACCCTTTTGTTGATGCTAAGACTAACTTAAGTATTTTCATCTCTCTTTTGAATCCCAAAGTACACTTTCTCAAAGTAACTAGGGTTGTGACCCTAGCCCCCCATGAAGCTCACCCCTACCGCCGAACTGAGCGGACGTACCTTCCTTCATGGAGGATATACCGAACTAAAATAGGCATTTCATGCTTTAGGCCTTGGACGTTAAGCCTAGTGGTCTCCCACCCAAAGACCCCTATACTCAATTGTTTCTACCACTTCTTGTGGTCCTACGTTTCAACTGTTTCTGAATTCAGTTGCTTGGCCAAGTCATTTTCTGTGTTGGCCTGACATCTATGCCTCACATTCCTAACAAGCACCATTTCACCCAAAAGAGTGCACATGAAGTGCCTAATGCTATCTTGGAGGCCTGAGTCAGTCCAATTTTCATTTAAAATCTTTTGTATTATCCATTTGTGATTGAATCTTTGTGTATAAACCTGCATTGTCTATCTGCAGCCCTTCTGTGTTACACTGGATTCCAAAACGGATCATTGATTCGTTCCACATCCTGTTCTTGCTCTACTTGCTGCTTTGGTTTGGGTTTTCAACTACAAAACCTGCAGGATTTCATCAAAATATCTAGGACATAAATCAAGGACATCTTCCCGGTAGCAGAGACAGTCCCTCGTGACCTTTTGAACCGACCCTGAGAAGAAGTGCAGCACACCAAGCTCAACAACAAGTTCATCATGTCCACGCCAAGCGTCAGGACTTGGCCCATCAGAACTGTCCAAGTGCAAATGGGTAGCATGGCCCACCCTATGAGTGAACCACCTTACCGAGCTCCACAACATCTCAGTCCCGCATCTGGGTCCCAAGGAGATCCAGAACGCAGAAGGGCGGAAGAAAATAAGAGCCTTACCACCGAGGCCCTAGCGGCCCATGGTGGAGACAGTCTCAGTCATCTCCACAGACGTGTAGCAGCCTCAGTATCCCGATCCAACTGTCCGGCTTCATCCTCAACAGCGATTGAAGGCCCTGAGGAGTATGCGGAACTGAGAAAGAAAATGGATGAATACATCCTCCATGAGGAGTACTACAAATCCATTCGTGGAGAAGATGGAGAGGAACCATTGGCAGTACACGGATCCGGACCACGTACAGACCTAGGGTCCTCCACGCACTCTGGCCCGCCGTCAGACAGAGCCGAGACAGCATCCCTGCCAAGACGATCGAGACCCAAGTATCCATGTTGTCCAACCCCAAGAGCTCCCCAAGTGGGCCCGACTCGAGTTGAGGAACAACATCATCCAAGGCCAACCTACGGTGCCCTGGATCATACGGCCGAACTGCTGGCCAAACTCCTGTCTGGATCCGAGGCTCCAGATGTGACGACCCTATTGGAGGCCATTGAGGCAAAACTGGGTATTGCAGAACCTTTACCCAAGCCAGAGTTGTCCTCCCTCTCTCCCGGACTGAGTACCCTGACCGAAGATCTTAAGAGATCAAGGGTTTCAAGGCTGTTGCCTAAGGTCACCTGCCCGAGCCCCTTTCACCCCCGTGCCAGGACAGTGCCCATGGCTGAACTACAGGACGTGCCTGTCACAGAGATTGAGAAAAGAGGGCTGTCAGCCCTGGCACCTCTTGCCGGCGTGTCGCCTTCAGGCCTAACTCCGGGGGCCGGGAAGACGGGCAGACTTTCTGCCCAGGCAAACATCCAGCTGGAACTGCCGGAGTTCGACCCCAAAAATCTGCCCGAATGGGCAGAAGAATTTGCTGAGTTCCTTTTGCTGACTGGCCAATCCCATGTGGATGTGGCCACCAAATGCTCACTGCTGAAATGCTCATGCAAAAGGAAATTTTTGCAAAAACAGATGAAACCGATCGTGAAAACCTGTTCCACCTGGGCAGAGGTACTCCTGCGGTTGGAGAAAACATTCCCACTCTACGAGACTGACCTCAGTGTGCGCACACAAATAGAGGAGCTACCTATGCTCCCTGAGTTTCCATCCGCTGCGCGAATTTCTGAATATGTGTGCAACTTGGAGTACCTGTTTTGGAGGATGAACGGGGCTCCTACGGAGCCAATGAGCCCCACCTGTGGCTCATGAGTAGGATCCCCCAACGTACGTGGGATGATTGCCGCTCTACCTCTGAGAGGAAGAACAGGACCCACTCGTACAATGAACTGTTGGACCTCTTGATTGAGCTAGCTCTTGAGAGAGAGAATGACTCCCACATGGAGAAATTCCTCAAGAAGCATTTGGGTCGAGGTGGTACCCCTACCCCCGGACGTGGCGAAGGGAAAGGGCATAAAAATCCCACTAACCCCAACCAGGGAAGTGGTAAAGGGAGGGGTAACGTACGTGCCATGAATGAGGTTAAACCTGATGCAGGTACACCCCCCCTGTTCTACTGCAAACCTGTCAATGACAAGGGGGGACCTTGTCATGCCTCTGACTGCGATCTCCGCAGTGGCTGTATGCTGCAGATGAAACGACAGCAGCATACCAAGGATGGGAAAACTGTGACCCATCAGGACCATTTCAGGTGTACCATCACCTGTGGCTATTGTGGCAAACGTCGTCACTACGAGGACGAATGCCACATCAAGAAACGCGAGAGTGATAAACTCAAGCGTCAGGAGGCGCTTGGCCTGGATGGCCAGGTACCTCATTGCTGCAGGGGTGGATGTCAAGTTCCCTGATGAGGAGTGGGGGGGCGGCTCCGAACAGGAGGACTTGGTTTTCCCGATCCTCGTGAAAATCGGGGATCAGGTTTTTTCGAGCGGTGCTTGACACCCGTGCAACACTCTCCATAGTGGCCTGGCGCCTGCTAAAGACTTTCAAGAAAACTGAGACCGTGGCCATAAGAGTAGGAGATGGGCGTACCATCCATTCCTTGGGGGGGGTCGATGTGACTATATGTCTGGGTGACGAAACGGTGACCCAACACTGCAGAGTGCTGGACACCGACGCCTTTGACGTCGTCATTGGCACTGACTTCCTACGAAGAAACCCCTAGGTAAAAATGCTGTCTCTCCAGCGCCCCTATTCTTCACACTGCGACTTTGGCAGTGGGCTATTCTCCGCACCTTTGGAGCTGTCAGGACGAAAAGAGTCTGGGCTGCGCTATGCATCCAAGACTAACTATCGTACTGAAAACTACCAATTGGCCCGTCACGTTCTTGAAAATGGACTGGCGGCCCTTCAGGGAAACCTGGATGAGATCCAGGTGGAATTGTTTGCGAGCCAACAACAGCACATCATGCAGTTGTACTGCTCGAAACAACTGAACAATGCTTTCCGTTTCTTCTGGAAAGCAATGCATCTAGCGTATGCTAACCCTCCCTTCTCCCTGCTCGCGAAGGTTCTAACCAAAATCGCTTATGAGGGAGGAAGGGTTGTCATGTGCACCCCTGATTGGGGCTGCTCTGGTGAACATGCTTACTGGCGCCGTATGCTAGACCGAATGAATGTGGGAAGAGTGGAACTCCCCGACGGCCCCATTTATGTGCCTGAGGACTCAGACACAGCTATGCAGGCCCCTGAGTGGGCCAGTTTCCTGTCCATCGTCGATGGATCTCTCAATCCTGTACCCCTGTGTGACCTAGACCAGGTGCTACTGAAGGAGGTCATGGCCGAAAATCGTGGACTGACCCTTTTTGATCTCAAAAATCGATCTCCTGAGCACCTATCTGCCACATTTACAGGGTGTGAGTCTCCCGATGACTATCTGGAACCTGCAGCTGTAAAAGAGGATGCTGACGACCAACTGTCTGAGATCGCCAGCACTATCCCTCCTGTTGATCCGTGCTGTGTTGACCTAAAACATAGTGCCTTCCTAGCCCAGCTGTTGCTAGAGGAGGTAGATCTAGAGTCAACCTGTGAACCCGCTTCCCCTGTTGGGAAGCCAGTGCTACACATGCAGCCTATGCACACAGGTGAACCCGTGGCCCGGAGTGCTGATGCTCTGGCGCGGCCTGCTGCTAATAACATGCCATTGTCTGAGCATGACACTCAGGAACTCCGGCGGCTGTTTTACCTGAAGGCCGAAGGTATTGAGCGCCAAGAACGGCTGCAATACCTCAGACAGACCTGGAAATCCTCCATCTGGTCTGAGGAGGACGATGAGTCCTATATGCTGCCTGATCCAGAGATACCGCTAGTGTATTCTCTGCACTATGGGCAGCAATGTCCCCCTGAGTGGGAGGATGGTTGTGTGCCTGCCGAAATTGCTGGTCGGCAGAAAAAGGAAGAACATGGAAAAAGCAACCTCAATGCTGAGGAGCATTTCCTTCAGAAACTCGAGTGTCTTAACCTTGACCCCCGCTTGAAGAAACTGCTGATAACCTATGAGGAGGTGTTCGGCGCCTTGCGGCCTCCCCTTTCTGGTAAAGAACTGGTCCAGGTGGACCTGAAATTGAAACCAGAATTTGAAAAGACGCGAGTGAGGCGTCCTCCCTATCCCGCTCCACAGGAACAGGTTGAAGAAATCGAGCGCCAGATCAAAGAATGCATTGATGCTTTCCTCGTTGAAGAGTATAAGCATGGGGACTATCCCCATCACTGCAGTCCCTGTTTCCTTGTTGCCAAACCAGGGTCGACCGCCCCACGTCTGGTTGTAGACTATGGTGAGGTCAACAAGAAAACCCAGAACCACTCAGGGAGTATTCCTAACATGGAGAATTCCCTGGAGCGTATTGGGAAATGCAGGTACAAGACCAAAATGGACAAACGCTCTGGTTTCTGGCAGGTGGACCTAACCGCCGCAGCTCAGGAGCTGTTGGCTTTTGTAACCCCTAAGGGCCGTGTCTTCAAGTGGAAGGTTATGCTTTTCAGGGTGGCTAATGCCCCAGCGCTCTTCCAAGAGCTTATGAACGAAATTTTGTACATACTGAGGCGCAGGCCTCTAGTACAGGAGTTGGTTTCCCGGGGTGCAGAAATGGAGGCTCACATCGACGACGTGAGTTTGGGTACTAACACCAAAGAGGACCATGTCCTTCTCCTCCGTTAATTTCTTATTGTCTGTCAAGAAAACCATCTCCGAATCAAGCTCGAAAAATTTGAGTTTATGAAAGAGGAGATGGAGTCTTTGGGTTTCGACGTGGGGTATGGCTGGTGGAAACCAGCCGCGTCTAAGATGCATCCCCTACAGGACATGCAGATTCGCGATGACCCTAAGAAGGGTCTACACAATGTGAGGAGTTTTGTGGGCGCCTGTAATTTCTATCGGCGTCACATCCACAGTTTTACTTACTCTTCTGCACCCCTCACCGACCTAATCAAGAAAACTACTCCCTGGAGGTGGAGTGTTTCCAGGAGTTGAAGAAGAGAATTGCCTCCTCCAACTGCCTGGGAGTATCCCGCCCTGAGGGCAAAATAGTCCTGATCACTGATGCCAGTGATGTAGGGGGGGGTGGTACGATCTACCAATGGCAGGAGCTTAACCCCGCTGAACTAACCCACTGCCATTATCGTACCAGTGAACTGAACCGTGATGGTTCTTTGAATCATGACTATCCTACCAGTGAGTGGCGACTGGTGCCACTGGGACACTGGAATTAGAAATGGAATCAAGCATGTTCCAATTACAGCACCTATGACCAGGAACTCCTGGCCGGTATGTTGGTGCTTTCGTCACAATCCCGACTCCTGGGATCTAACCCTATTGTCTGGCTGTGTGACCAGGAGCCTGTGAAGTCTTTTCAGAAGGGCCCACCACCAGAGAAAGCTAAGCTAAAGCGGTGGTGGACGTACCTGAGCCAGTTCAGGCTGACAGTGCATCATATCCCAGGGATAAAGAATGAACTGTCTGACTATATATCGCGCAACAACTTCGATGCGCTTATTGGTGAGAGCTCTGAGGCGCTCGCTAGAGAGGCTTTACAGCGTATGGATGTCCAGCTTGACCTGTCCATGCGCACTGCTGGAATCCTGGAGGGTTGGAGTTCAACCGACTATAAGTCAGAGTATGAAGATATTCTCCAAACCCTCAGCACTGGTCTCGTACCCCGTGTCATTGACGGGCACCAGTGGTATAAAAACAATCAGTACCTTTTCTACGAGGACGGAATTGTGGTGCGTGAGGCACGACTGGATGGGTGCCTACAGTGGACCCATCTCAGTTCTGGTGGCACTGGCGCTAATCGCTCAGTGGACTTCTTCCGTGAGTGTTTCTACTCTAGTCCAACCCTGACTGAACTGAGGTCGCGTATGCAGACCATTGTGGATGCTTGTGGCTGTCATGCCAGCAAGCAGAGCGACAGTAGGGTTAGGGGCCTGATCTCCAGCTTACCCATACCCTATTGTGCTTACTCTCTTCTCTACGTGGATTTCATCCACGGCCTACCACGCTTCGGCGGCTATGATAGCTGCCTCGTGGTCACCTGTGGTCTATCTCGCTTCACCCGTGTTTTCCCTTGCAATAAGAAAATCACAGGTCAGCAGACTGTGAAAATGATGGTCGAACAATGGTTCGAACCCTATGGAGCACCTAAGCAGGTGCACTCTGATGAAGATGTACGCATTCGCAGTGACACTGGGTGGTACAAACGAGTGCTAAATGCCCTCAACGTGGAGGTAACCACAGGTGTACCCTATACCCACACGTCTAACCCTCTCTGTGAGAGACACAAGCGTGTGGTGGAGCAAAACCTAAAAATCCTGATGAAACAGGAGCGTACCAAGGACTGGGTACGCCTGGTGCCCTGGGCAGTGCTGACCATGAACTGACAGCGGAGCTCTTCTACGGGTTTCACCCCCAACGAACTGTTCCATGGAGGACGACCTGCTTGGTTCTTCAAAACCCCCTTTCCTGAGGACTTCAGGAGCCCTGTGCGAGATTGGCTGGAACACAAGCAGTCTCTGGCTAACCAGGCTGGGACTAACCTGAGACACATTCGTGACCGTGAACTGAGTCAACGGAACCGCCTACGGCGACCTGCCAGCTTCAAGGTTGGTGACCTTGTCCTGGTACACCATTCACGCCTACCCTCCTCGCCACGTAACTGCCTACAGGACCCTTATTTTGGACCCTATCGTATCATCAGGATAGATGGATCCAGGATCCATATCAGGTGCAGTCCACGTCTAGGTGGTGAACTGCTGTGTGCACCTAAACAGTTGAGGCACTATCACTCCCCTGACGACTTGTCTTGGGATGAGTGGCGCCTCAGCGACAGTGAGGTCGAGCGTATAGACCTAGAGAACGCTGCCAGTCCAGAATAGGCAGACGAACTCGAAGAGATGACTGCCGATGAGATGGCAGTCGATGGTTACTACGTGGTTGCAGGTATTGCTCGCCACTAGTATAAACAGGGCTGGAATATCCTAACCATGTGGAATGGCTATGGGTTATCTGAGGCGACCTGGGAACCTATGTCAGCCTTCATACAACCAGACGGGAGTATCAACCCTATCTTCTGCACCTACCTCGTTGAGAACAGCGAGGGGCAGCTCCTAACCCGTGCTGAGACTATGTCCCAGCGTAAGAAGCAAAACTAATTTCCCTGTGTCAGTCTACTAACAGGTGCTGAGCACTGCACTGACCCTGTCTGTGTCCTGCAGACCCATGCCTTGCTGACCATGTGTTGCATGGGGACTGCCCTAATGTAATGACCTTGGAGAGCCAACGAAGAACGGTGGCTTACTACACCAGGGGGGGATGACAAGCAAGGTGTTATGCGGCAAGGTGTGTCTTCCCTTCTTGGGGACAAGCGAGCCCACAGTTAGGACCCCTGACTGGTCCAGACCCATGGGGTTCTACCCTTCCTTACAGGGTTTACCATAACCCTATGTGAGCTACGTATGTCTGTCAGTGTCTCACTTCTCTCCCCGGCGTGGCTCCCGGAGACCGGGCTTCGCTGACGTCGGACCGAAGGTCCTAATCAGGTACTATTACTACTCCTATGGCGCCCAATTTCTGTGCTGGTGCGTTTCCTTGGGGGAAGACGGCAAAAGCCCTACCTACTAGAGGGGAGGGGTGGCCAAGTGTGCTAAGGGCATACAAAACGCCCATTTTTGCTACAGGCGAAAAAGCTAACGCACTCCCCTGCCCACGAGGAAAAGCACGCGGGACAGGAGACACCACTACACTACACTCACTAACGCCAGCACCGGCCTTCGAAGGCAGGGTGAGCACTCATCACTTGCACTCAACCCCTGCCAGGCCTGCTGACCCTAACCCCTACACACACTACTGGGTGCTGCTGTCAAAGATGTCTCGGGTCCTAATGACCGTCCTGTGAAGAAGACAAGAGAACACAGCGCTGCTAAGCAACTGTGGCCTAACAGGGGACGCCACAATGCGTTTCCCCTGCTAGGGCTTGGAGGGAAGGGGTGCTCCTGCTGTGTGCACAGCGCGGATGTTGATGAAGTCGAACTGCCCTCGCCACTCCTGGCTGAGGCACAGTCAATTGATTTGTTATCAGCGCCCAAGTTTTGCTGGAGCGGAAAAATGGGTAACCGCCGAAGGCAGCTGCTGCGTGCACCAATCACCCTGATACTCTCCCACCTGTGAAACAGAGGCAAATGAAGGGGTGTTTGCGGCTGAGGAACCAAGCCACACTCCACGTATTATACGCTCCTCAGTGTGACCTATAATACACTGTCCTCAAACACGCCCTGTCAAGTAAGCAAGCGTTAGGAGACTGCACAGGTTCTCTTAAAGAACGTACCGAGGAGCCCCTGGGTAACCCAAACAAGGTTTACCGTGCGCAATTCGCGTGGCCTACCCTTTAATGCATCATGTGCACGCAGGGAAGGGAGGCTGAACCATAACCACAATGACTCTACCAGGAGGTGAGCTCCTTGTGGGCTAGCCTACCTTACTCACCATGCATCGTGTGAATGCCGAAGTGAAGCGAACACAAAACAACCCTATTGCGAGTTTCAAACAAGCCTAAGCGTTTTAAGCAACCCTACTTTAACGCTACGGCTGCACACGAACAAATACTTTCTTTTTTTGAACCTGCGAAGAGAGAACAAGGATGAATTAGGGTACAGGGAAAGCATCACAGCGCGTGAATACCTCGATTAGGCACATGCATCGCGAGCACAGCGCATATTCTAACCCTACGTGCGCGCTGCGCGCTCCATTCGCATCGCATACCTTTCATTCCTGTTTTGACCTGTGCAGAGCACGAGAGAGGAACACCCGAACCCCGAACGAACACAGTGTTGACAACCCTAACATTTTGACGAAGCAACCAACACGAACGCAATGCGTGCGTGTGAGATGACACTGACATACCTGAGAGGTGGGTTGTTGTCCTGCTCTGTGGTCTGGGTTGAATTTGAATACTTTTCTCTGAAATTTACAAAAATTTTGATGCAACTGTGCAAAAGTTTCTTTTAGAACTTTAAAAACTACGGCAGGTTAATACAGGTTAATACGTTGGGCAACAGGGAGGCGACAGGGAGGCCACAGGGAGGCGACAGGAAGACGACAGGCAAGCGACAGGGGGGGCGACAGGGAGGCAACAGGAAATAGCGACAGGAGAGCGACAGGAGAGCGACAGGAATAGGCCAGGCAAAAAGTAGCATGGCAACAGGAATTGATAGGAAGCGACTGGAAGCGACAGGATAGCGACAGGAGGGCGGCATGAAAGCGACAGGGAAGCGACAGGGGAGCGACAGGGAGCGACAGGACAGCGACAGGACAGCGCCGGCTCTGATCTTTCATCCCACCGGCAACCATGACACCGGCGTTCTCGTATAACAAGTAAACTTCGAAAAACATAATCAATGTGGAGACTTCGGAAAGAAATTCAAAGCGACTCGTGGGCTTTGTATTACACTTCCAATCACATGATGGATGCGCTGCGTCCGAATTTTAATCGAACAAATCCAGGTTCATTGAAATTCCAAAGTGGGATATGGATCTCCGACTTGGACTTGAGAGTTCACATGGAATGGTAGCATGGACAGGGATAACAAAAACAAGGGCGAAGAGTCACACGAGAGGCGGTTTCGCGGGGTAGTGAACTCTACTATTGGTGGATTGAATTTGCTTTTCCGAGCCAAATTCTTGAGCCGCTGGAAGAGTGAGTTCCCATGGGGACAAATCCTTGTTTGCGGCGTGTTTGTTTTTTTCCGCTTTGAGGATGTTGTCTTTCTTGAGTAGTTTCGGTTCAACGGAGATGAACTTGATTCCTTGTATGTTTTCATTGTGGCCAAGGATGCTGGAGCCGAGTATATCAAAAAAAGCCTCGTAGTATTGGTGGCGTTTTGCACTTGGATTGTTTTCCAAGGGGTGAATGGCGGACTACGGCTCATACCTTCTTTTTCAAAAGCCGTTTATGCTTTCGCAACCTTGTTTTTGAAGTCCGCTTCCTTTGCGCTTGTCTGCGACTTTGAGTTATGTGTAAAATTCACGATTTCCTGCGTGGTTTCGTCGATTTTTAACGATTTCACTTGCTAAATCGCAACCCCTTCCGCTAAACCGCAGGAATCACTCCCTGTTGGTTACATTTTCTATTTTTTCCAGCTGCTGGAAATTTGTGTCCTCCATTGGGAGTATTGCCCCGCCCTGGCCCTTGGTCAGGACGTTTACTAAAACACTGTTTATACAGCAATAGCCGTTCGCATCACAGCGTTCGACTGTACCCTAGTGGGCAAGCATATGTGCTCTAGGGAGGGAGTCCTGGGTTCAAACCCCACTACCCCGATATTTATCCCAACGTTTTCGTCGCACGCCGGCGACTTTTGAGGTATGCCCCATCGAAGGGACATCATCCACGGTACATTACGCTGTTTTTCAAGTTTACCTACAGTGTGATAGGCTTCTATGAACTGATGAGGATGTTTTTGGTAAGTTTAATGCATTTTCTGAGGTAATTTTGGGAATATTTGAGCCTTTTTCCTTGGTCCTACTAGCTTAGCTAACTAGTACTCCACGGGGGAGTAAGAAAAAGTCACTGCCATGTCTTTGTTGGAGGGCTTGATCCAGGCCAAGCCCCCCTTAAAACCCTTTTGTTGATGCTAAGACTAACTTAAGTCTTTTTATCTCTCTTTTGAAGCCAAAAGTACACTTTCTCGAAGTAACTAGGGTTGTGACCCTAGCCCCCCATGAAGTTCACCCCTACCGCTGAACTGAGCGGAGGTACCTTCCTTCATGGAGCACCATTTCACCCAAAAGAGTGCACATGAAGTGCCTAATGCTATCTTGGAGGCCTGAGTCAGTCCAATCTTCATATAAAATCTTTTGTATTATCCATTTGTGATTGAATCGTTGTGTATAAACCTGCATTGTCTATCTGCAGCCCTTCTGTGTTACACTGGATTCCAAAACCAATCATTGATTCGATCCCCATCCTGTTCCTGCTCTACTTGCTGCTTTGGTTTCGGTTTTCAACTACAAAACCTGCAGGATTTCATCAAAATATCTAGGGCATAAATCTAGGACATTCTTCTAAGGGGGGTGTTCCACGGGACCATCCCAGCCTCTGCAGGACTCTGGCCCAACAGTGGGTTGACCACTGTCTCCTCCCTGAGACAGCGAATTTTGGCGACCCTCTTGCCCGGAAATGGGAGGAGAAACCCATTTTTGCGAGGGCCAGCTGCCCTGCAAACCCCGTATGCATTAAACCTTCTACTCAGAGGTAATTGGTTCTTATACTCCGCCCAAGAGTAAGCGGCTCTAACAACTCAAGACGAAAAAAAAACTGTTTGTTAGTATTCAGTGCCCAGGAGTAAGCACCTGCATTAACTCATTGTATTTCTAAACTGGTCAAGAGCAACAACTATGAAACTCAAGATCCAGCAGTGCCATCAGCGCACTGCCCAACCTTCAAAGGCCGCTCAGGGCAACATCAGGAAAAGAACCTGCCTGTCAGTTTTAAGTGCCCAAGAGTAAGCACTTTCAATGTAACTGTAACTCATTGCACGTTTAAAGTAGCCAAGAGTAACCACTGTTGGATTCACTCAAATCTAAAAAGCAGAGCAAAGGTGCACATTAGCGCACCACCACGTTAACAACAACAGGGCCTTGTTCGAGCCTCTGTCACCCTGGGCACCAAGTCAATTTTTAGATTCATTGAAATTCAAATCAGATCTGGCCTTTCAGGGCCACACAAGAAGACAACTCGTTGTCAGATTTAAGTGCCCAAGAGCAAGCACTGCTGCACTCAGGAACTTCTGGCCCTTCAGGGGCCACGGGGACTGTCAGTCCTGCACTGCACTGGTTTCTTTGATGCATGGAGGTTGCCCCCCAGCGAGTATTACTCAAAGCGGTCTAACCACGGGCAAGAGCGTTCATGGCGAGCCAAACTCCAATGCAAGAAGAAGTATATACAACAAATAGTATATGAACCCATTCTTGTTTCGACGTGGACACTGACCAGGAACATCTGGGTAGTGTGCACTGCCTTTTTTGGCACCAGAGGCCAGATGGTTACCTGAACATCTTGCTGGGTGGTGGACCTGAGTAAAATGCGGAGAAAAGAAAAAAAAATAGAAAGAGAAAAGTTCACCATATATGAAGAGTAGAGAGATGGCCGGGTCATGGTTGCCAAAAACCTGCAGTGGGGAAGGGTGGGGGGGGCTGCAACTCACAGATGACAGTAGGAACGAAGAGGAGAACTGAAAAATAATTGGGGGGGAAGGACACCTGTCCCGGAATTTCAGTGCGGGACGGAGACTCCCCGGTCGCTAGTGGAGCTTAGCATCCTTTCACATTGAAGTCTTAGGCAACCGTGACCTGTGAAGTTGGTGCTGTGGGTGCTGGGGGTGTGTTGAGGTGGAGAGTATTGGTTTTAGTTACTGTGCAACGTGTTGCGCTGGAGCGTTTTTTGTTTGGGTGTTTGTTGAGGGGGGCTGATGATGCAATTTTGAGGAATGAGAGCAAAGTGGGGTGATGGGCTGATGTGCTGTAGATGAAATCAGGATTTTCTCAGGAGTCGTCAGTGGTGTCTGATTGTAAGGTGTGTAGGTTTGATATGGGGTTGTCTCTGAGCCACTGCTGGGCGTCTTGAAGTATTGTTTTGAGGCATTGGCGCGGTGTTTCCATGGCGGTGGAAAGGTGATTTCTGTGTTCAGTATAACTGAGCGCAGGTAGGGGTGAACGAGGAATATTACTGAGAGAGTTAGGAATCAAAGTGCGGGTAAAATTGCGGCGGTCACCCAGTGTTGCGGTGGTCAACCAGTGGAGACTGGCAGGGGCATTACTGTTGGGGTGGGTGCCACTGGGCTGGGTTGATGTGGGGCTGGTGTTTGTGTGGGGGCTGTAGAAGGCACGGAGGGGCCATAAAGGCCGCACTGCCATGTTTACCCTTGCATTCGAAAATACCACACTGTCCAGCAACGTAGCAGTTTGCTGGTGGTGGATCAATAGCTGCAAGGGTGCGTGGGGTGGCGCGCGAAGTGAAAAATTTGTCATTTTCTTCACAGAAAAGGGTTAAACCCGAGATTTAGGTGGATGACAAAAGTAGATGAAAAAAAAAATCTCAAGGTTGTGCTCCGCATATTTTTTCGCTCCGCTTTTTTTGCATCCTTTGCGTGCATTTGCACAGCGCCTCAACACACCACTCCAGTCCCGTCAAGTGCTTGGAGGCTGACACAATCTCAGTTTTGAGGATTTGCGGGGGACTCCCCTTCCCCACACGAGCCAGGCCGAGCTCAAGGCGCCATGCCAACACCCAGACGAACTTCCAGGGGGGTGTTTCACGGGACCATCCCAGCCTCTGCAGGACTCTGGTCCCACAGTGGGTTGACCACTGTCTCCTCACTGGGACAGCCAGCTTTGGCGAGACTCTTGCCTGGAAATGGGAGGAGAAACCCATTTTTGCAAGGGCCAGCTGCCTTGCAAACCCCGTATACATTAAATCGTCTACTCGGAGGTAATTGGTCTCATATACCCCGCCCAAGAGTAAGCGGCTCTAACAACTCAAGACAGAAAAAAAACTGTTTGTTAGTATTCAGTGCCCAAGAGTAAGCACCTGCAATAACTAATTGTATTTTCAAAGTTGTCAAGAGCAACAACTATGAAGCTCAAGATCTAGCAGTGCCATCAGCGCACTGCCCAACCCTCAAAGGCCGCTCAGGGCCACATCAGGAAAAGAACCTGGTTGTCAATTTTAAGTGCCCAAGAGTAAGCACTTTCAATCTAATTGTAACTCATTGCTTGTTTCAAGTGGCCAAAAGTAACCACTGTTGGATTCATTCAAATCTAAAAAGCAGAGCAAAGGTGCACATCAGCGCACCACCACGTTAACAACAACAGGGGCTTTTGGAGCCTCTGTCGCCCTGGGCGCCAACTCAATTTTTAGATTCACTGAAATTCAAATCAGATCCGGCCTCTCAGGGCCACATAAGAAGACAACTCGTTGTCAGATTCAAGTGCCCAAGAGCAAGCACTGCTGCACTCAGGACCTTCTGGCCCTTCAGGGGCCACAGGGACTGTCAGTCCCGCACTGTACTGGTTTCTTTGATGCATGGAGGTTGCCCCCCGGCGAGCATTACTCAAAGCGGCCTAACCAATGGCAAGAGCGTTCATGGTGAGCCGAAATCCAAAGCAAGAAGAAGTATATACAACAAATAGTATATGAACCTGTTCCTGTTTCGACCTGGGCACTGACCAGGAACATTTGAGTAGAGTGCACTGCCCTGTTTGGCACCAGAGGCCAGATAGTTACCTGAACACCCGGCTGGGTGGTGGACCTGAGTAAAGTGCGGGGAAAAGAAAAAAAAATTGAAAAAAGAAAAATTCACCATATATGAAGCGTAGGGAGACGGCCGGGTCATGGTTGCCAAAGAGCTGCAGTGGGGAGGAGGGAGGGGGGGCTGCAACTCACAGATGACAGTGAGAACAAAGAGGAGAAATGGAAGAAAGTGGGGGTCGGACACCTTTCCCGGAATTCCAGTGCGGGACGGGGACCCCCCGGTCGCTAGTGGAGCTTAGCATCCTTTCACACTGAAGTATTAGGGAACTGTGACCTGTGAAGTTGGTGCTGTTGGTGCTGGAGGTGTGTTGAAGTGGAGAGTATTGTTTTTACTGACTGTGCGACGTGTTGCGCTGCAGCGTTTTTTGTTTGGGTGTTTGTTGAGGGGGGCTGATGATTTAAATTTGGGGAATGAGAGCAGAGTGGGGTGATGGGCTGATGTGCTGTAGATGGAAACAGGATTTTTCCAGGGGTCATCAGTGGTGTCTGATTGTAAGGTGTGTAGGTTTTATATGGGGCTATCTCTGAGCCACTGCTGGACGTCTTGCAGTGTTGTTTTGAGGCGTTGGTACGGTGTTTTCATGGCAGTGGAAAGACGATTTCTGTGTTGGGTATAACTGAGTGCAGGTAGGGGTGAACGAGGAATATTACTGAGAGAGTTAGGAATCAAAGTGCGGATAAAATTGCGGGGGTCACCAAGTGTTGCGGTGGTCCACCAGTGAGATATGCGTCTGTTGAAGGGGGGAGGCCAGGCATCGATGATGGCCTGTCGTAGGTGTTCAGTTGCTGTGCATTCAGTGACTGCTGTGATGGGGTTCAGAGGGTGATTCAGTTGACATTTAGAGCAGAGATATTTGTTAATAATGTAGTGTGGTTGGTAGAGAGGGGAGAGGTAGTGCGCGGGTGTAAGATGTTGTTAATGATTTTGGCTATGCGTTTGTTTTGAATGAGTGAGTAGTGTAGTTTTTGTGCTTCTGTGTTTGTTTTCTTCCTGTTCTAGTCATTCAGGAGAGATTGGAGCGTTGTGAGAGATTGTTTGTTGAGTCACGTTTGCGTGTTAAACGTGAGTGCTTGTTCGTTAAATTTTTTTTCAATTCCTGTTGGTTTGTGAGCGTGAGCTTGGAGAGTGACTCCTTTGTAGGCGGTGATAAGTTGAGAAAAAATGAAGTCGGTGATGGGCACTATGTTGTAGAGAGCAAGGTTATTCCAAATCGAGTTCTAACTAGAAACCAAAGTGTCTAGTGGTTGGAGGAGAGAACTTAGATGTGCTTTTTCATTTTTTTTCCATGGACGATAGTGGATGGTGGATTGTGGAATGTGATATATGTTGAGAGGATTGCCGGGGATGGCTATAGCGGTAGATACAGGCCTATGGTCAGTGGTTGAGTTCTTGCTGTCAATGTAGGTGTTGAATGGTTTGAAGCTTTTGTGGAAAGCAGGGGAGGAGGGGATGAGGGCGGTACGTGTTTTTGAGTGGAGTCGTGGGTTTGTGGGTCTGGTCCATTGTTTGGCTTCAGGGTGGTCTTTGAGGTATAGATCAATGAGAGTAGGTGTCGTTGAAAAGATTCGGGCCACGTGAGGCAGGCGAAGGCAGAATGCGGCAGGGAGCGACAGGAAGGGGACAGGGTGGCGACAGGAAGACGACAGGGTGGCGACAGGAAAACAACAGGAAAGCGGCAGGGAAAGCGTCAGGAAAGCGGCAGGGAAGCGACAGGAAGCAACAGGCAGGCGACAGGAAGGCGACAGGGGAGGTGCGACAGGTGGGCAACAGGGAAGCGACAGGGCGGCGACAGGGTGGCGACAGGGAGACGACAGGGAAGCAACAAGAAACAAGACATAGCGACAGGATAAGCGACAGGGAAGCGAAAGGAAGACGACAGGAGGGCGATAGGGCTAGCGGCGACAGGGAAGCGACAGGGAAGCGACAGGAGAAAGCGACAGGAGAGCGACAGGAGAGCGGCAGGAGAGCGTCAGGAGAGCGGCAGGTTACCACGTTGGGCGACAGGGAGGCGACAGGGAGGCGACAGGGAGGCGACAGGGAGGCGGCAGGAAGACGACAGGCAAGCGACAGGCAAGCGACAGGCAAGCGACAGGAGAGCGACAGGTTAATACGTTGGGCAACAGGGAGGCGACAGGGAGGCAACAGGGAGGCGGCAGGAAGACGACAGGCAAGCGACAGGGGGGGCGACAGGGAGGCAACAGGAAATAGCGACAGGAGAGCGACAGGAGAGCGACAGGAATAGGCCAGGCAAAAAGTAGCATGGCAACAGGAATTGATAGGAAGCGACTGGAAGCGACAGGATAGCGACAGGAGGGCGGCATGAAAGCGACAGGGAAGCGACAGGGGAGCGACAGGGAGCGACAGGACAGCGACAGGACAGCGCCGGCTCTGATCTTTCATCCCACCGGCAACCATGACACCGGCGTTCTCGTATAACAAGTAAACTTCGAAAAACATAATCAATGTCGAGACTTCGGAAAGAAATTCAAAGCGACTCGTGGGCTTTGTATTACACTTCCAATCACATGATGGATGCGCTGCGTCCGAATTTTAATCAAACAAATCCAGGTTCATTGAAATTCCAAAGTGGGATATGGATCTCCGACTTGGACTTGAGAGTTCACATGGAATGGTAGCATGGACAGGGATAACAAAAACAAGGGCGAAGAGTCACACGAGAGGCGCTTTCGCGGGGTAGTGAACTCTACTATTGGTGGATTGAATTTGCTTTTCCGAGCCAAATTCTTGAGCCGCTGGAAGAGTGAGTTCCCATGGGGACAAATCCTTGTTTGCGGCGTGTTTGTTTTTTTCCGCTTTGAGGATGTTGTCTTTCTTGAGTAGTTTCGGTTCAACGGAGATGAACTTGATTCCTTGTATGTTTTCATTGTGGCCAAGGATGCTGGAGCCGAGTATATCAAAAAAAGCCTCGTAGTATTGGTGGCGTTTTGCACTTGGATTGTTTTCCAAGGGGTGAATGGCGGACTACGGCTCATACCTTCTTTTTCAAAAGCCGTTTACGCTTGCGCAACCTTGTTTTTGAAGTCCGCTTCCTTTGCGCTTGTCTGCGACTTTGAGTTATGTGTAAAAATGACGATTTCCTGCGTGGTTTCGTCGATTTTTAACGATTTCACTTGCTAAATCGCAACCCCTTCCGCTAAACCGCAGGAATCACTCCCTGTTGGTTACATTTTCTATTTTTTCCAGCTGCTGGAAATTTGTGTCCTCCATTGGGAGTATTGCCCCGCCCTGGCCCTTGGTCAGGACGTTTACTAAAACACTGTTTATACAGCAATAGCCGTTCGCATCACAGCGTTCGACTGTACCCTAGTGGGCAAGCATATGTGCTCTAGGGAGGGAGTCCTGGGTTCAAACCCCACTACCCCGATATTTATCCCAACGTTTTCGTCGCACGCCGGCGACTTTTGAGGTATGCCCCATCGAAGGGACATCATCCACGGTACATTACGCTGTTTTTCAAGTTTACCTACAGTGTGATAGGCTTCTATGAACTGATGAGGATGTTTTTGGTAAGTTTAATGCATTTTCTGAGGTAATTTTGGGAATATTTGAGCCTTTTTCCTTGGTCCTACTAGCTTAGCTAACTAGTACTCCACGGGGGACTAAGAAAAAGTCACTGCCATGTCTTTGTTGGAGGGCTTGATCCAGGCCAAGCCCCCCTTAAAACCCTTTTGTTGATGCTAAGACTAACTTAAGTCTTTTTATCTCTCTTTTGAAGCCAAAAGTACACTTTCTCGAAGTAACTAGGGTTGTGACCCTAGCCCCCCATGAAGTTCACCCCTACCGCTGAACTGAGCGGAGGTACCTTCCTTCATGGAGCACCATTTCACCCAAAAGAGTGCACATGAAGTGCCTAATGCTATCTTGGAGGCCTGAGTCAGTCCAATCTTCATATAAAATCTTTTGTATTATCCATTTGTGATTGAATCGTTGTGTATAAACCTGCATTGTCTATCTGCAGCCCTTCTGTGTTACACTGGATTCCAAAACCAATCATTGATTCGATCCCCATCCTGTTCCTGCTCTACTTGCTGCTTTGGTTTCGGTTTTCAACTACAAAACCTGCAGGATTTCATCAAAATATCTAGGGCATAAATCTAGGACATTCTTCTAAGGGGGGTGTTCCACGGGACCATCCCAGCCTCTGCAGGACTCTGGCCCAACAGTGGGTTGACCACTGTCTCCTCCCTGAGACAGCGAATTTTGGCGACCCTCTTGCCCGGAAATGGGAGGAGAAACCCATTCTTGCGAGGGCCAGCTGCCCTGCAAACCCCGTATGCATTAAACCTTCTACTCAGAGGTAATTGGTTCTTATACTCCGCCCAAGAGTAAGCGGCTCTAACAACTCAAGACGAAAAAAAAACTGTTTGTTAGTATTCAGTGCCCAGGAGTAAGCACCTGCATTAACTCATTGTATTTCTAAACTGGTCAAGAGCAACAACTATGAAACTCAAGATCCAGCAGTGCCATCAGCGCACTGCCCAACCTTCAAAGGCCGCTCAGGGCAACATCAGGAAAAGAACCTGCCTGTCAGTTTTAAGTGCCCAAGAGTAAGCACTTTCAATGTAACTGTAACTCATTGCACGTTTAAAGTAGCCAAGAGTAACCACTGTTGGATTCACTCAAATCTAAAAAGCAGAGCAAAGGTGCACATTAGCGCACCACCACGTTAACAACAACAGGGCCTTGTTCGAGCCTCTGTCACCCTGGGCACCAAGTCAATTTTTAGATTCATTGAAATTCAAATCAGATCTGGCCTTTCAGGGCCACACAAGAAGACAACTCGTTGTCAGATTTAAGTGCCCAAGAGCAAGCACTGCTGCACTCAGGAACTTCTGGCCCTTCAGGGGCCACGGGGACTGTCAGTCCTGCACTGCACTGGTTTCTTTGATGCATGGAGGTTGCCCCCCAGCGAGTATTACTCAAAGCGGTCTAACCACGGGCAAGAGCGTTCATGGCGAGCCAAACTCCAATGCAAGAAGAAGTATATACAACAAATAGTATATGAACCCATTCTTGTTTCGACGTGGACACTGACCAGGAACATCTGGGTAGTGTGCACTGCCTTTTTTGGCACCAGAATCCAGATGGTTACCTGAACATCTTGCTGGGTGGTGGACCTGAGTAAAATGCGGAGAAAAGAAAAAAAAATAGAAAGAGAAAAGTTCACCATATATGAAGAGTAGAGAGATGGCCGGGTCATGGTTGCCAAAAACCTGCAGTGGGGAAGGGTGGGGGGGGCTGTAACTCACAGATGACAGTAGGAACGAAGAGGAGAACTGAAAAATAATTGGGGGGGAAGGACACCTGTCCCGGAATTTCAGTGCGGGACGGAGACTCCCCGGTCGCTAGTGGAGCTTAGCATCCTTTCACATTGAAGTCTTAGGCAACCGTGACCTGTGAAGTTGGTGCTGTGGGTGCTGGGGGTGTGTTGAGGTGGAGAGTATTGTTTTTAGTGACTGTGCAACGTGTTGCGCTGGAGCGTTTTTTGTTTGGGTGTTTGTTGAGGGGGGCTGATGATGCAATTTTGAGGAATGAGAGCAAAGTGGGGTGATGGGCTGATGTGCTGTAGATGAAATCAGGATTTTCTTAGAAGTCGTCAGTGGTGTCTGATTGTAAGGTGTGTAGGTTTGATATGGGGTTGTCTCTGAGCCACTGCTGGGCGTCTTGAAGTATTGTTTTGAGGCATTGGCGCGGTGTTTTCATGGCGGTGGAAAGGTGATTTCTGTGTTCAGTATAACTGAGCGCAGGTAGGGGTGAACGAGGAATATTACTGAGAGAGTTAGGAATCAAAGTGCGGGTAAAATTGCGGCGGTCACCCAGTGTTGCGGTGGTCAACCAGTGGAGACTGGCAGGGGCATTACTGTTGGGGTGGGTGCCACTGGGCTGGGTTGATGTGGGGCTGGTGTTTGTGTGGGGGCTGTAGAAGGCACGGAGGGGCCATAAAGGCCGCACTGCCATGTTTACCCTTGCATTCGAAAATACCACACTGTCCAGCAACGTAGCAGTTTGCTGGTGGTGGATCAATAGCTGCAAGGGTGCGTGGGGTGGCGCGCGAAGTGAAAAATTTGTCATTTTCTTCACAGAAAAGGGTTAAACCCGAGATTTAGGTGGATGACAAAAGTAGATGAAAAAAAAATCTCAAGGTTGTGCTCCGCATATTTTTTCGCTCCGCCTTTTTTGCATCCTTTGCGTGCATTTGCACAGCGCCTCAACACACCACTCCAGTCCCGTCAAGTGCTTGGAGGCTGACACAATCTCAGTTTTGAGGATTTGCGGGGGACTCCCCTTCCCCACACGAGCCAGGCCGAGCTCAAGGCGCCATGCCAACACCCAGACGAACTTCCAGGGGGGTGTTTCACGGGACCATCCCAGCCTCTGCAGGACTCTGGTCCCACAGTGGGTTGACCACTGTCTCCTCACTGGGACAGCCAGCTTTGGCGAGACTCTTGCCTGGAAATGGGAGGAGAAACCCATTTTTGCAAGGGCCAGCTGCCTTGCAAACCCCGTATACATTAAATCGTCTACTCGGAGGTAATTGGTCTCATATACCCCGCCCAAGAGTAAGCGGCTCTAACAACTCAAGACAGAAAAAAAACTGTTTGTTAGTATTCAGTGCCCAAGAGTAAGCACCTGCAATAACTAATTGTATTTTCAAAGTTGTCAAGAGCAACAACTATGAAGCTCAAGATCTAGCAGTGCCATCAGCGCACTGCCCAACCCTCAAAGGCCGCTCAGGGCCACATCAGGAAAAGAACCTGGTTGTCAATTTTAAGTGCCCAAGAGTAAGCACTTTCAATCTAATTGTAACTCATTGCTTGTTTCAAGTGGCCAAAAGTAACCACTGTTGGATTCATTCAAATCTAAAAAGCAGAGCAAAGGTGCACATCAGCGCACCACCACGTTAACAACAACAGGGGCTTTTGGAGCCTCTGTCGCCCTGGGCGCCAACTCAATTTTTAGATTCACTGAAACTCAAATCAGATCCGGCCTCTCAGGGCCACATAAGAAGACAACTCGTTGTCAGATTCAAGTGCCCAAGAGCAAGCACTGCTGCACTCAGGACCTTCTGGCCCTTCAGGGGCCACAGGGACTGTCAGTCCCGCACTGTACTGGTTTCTTTGATGCATGGAGGTTGCCCCCCGGCGAGCATTACTCAAAGCGGCCTAACCAATGGCAAGAGCGTTCATGGTGAGCCGAAATCCAAAGCAAGAAGAAGTATATACAACAAATAGTATATGAACCTGTTCCTGTTTCGACCTGGGCACTGACCAGGAACATTTGAGTAGAGTGCACTGCCCTGTTTGGCACCAGAGGCCAGATAGTTACCTGAACACCCGGCTGGGTGGTGGACCTGAGTAAAGTGCGGGGAAAAGAAAAAAAAATAGAAAAAGGAAAATTCACCATATATGAAGCGTAGGGAGACGGCCGGGTCATGGTTGCCAAAGAGCTGCAGTGGGGAGGAGGGAGGGGGGGCTGCAACTCACAGATGACAGTGAGAACAAAGAGGAGAAATGGAAGAAAGTGGGGGTCGGACACCTTTCCCGGAATTCCAGTGCGGGACGGGGACCCCCCTGGTCGCTAGTGGAGCTTAGCATCCTTTCACACTGAAGTATTAGGGAACTGTGACCTGTGAAGTTGGTGCTGTGGGTGCTGGAGGTGTGTTGAAGTGGAGAGTATTGTTTTTAGTGACTGTGCGACGTGTTGCGCTGGAGCGTTTTTTGTTTGGGTGTTTGTTGAGGGGGGCTGATGATTTAAATTTGGGGAATGAGAGCAGAGTGGGGTGATGGGCTGATGTGCTGTAGATGGAAACAGGATTTTTCCAGGGGTCATCAGTGGTGTCTGATTGTAAGGTGTGTAGGTTTTATATGGGGCTATCTCTGAGCCACTGCTGGACGTCTTGCAGTGTTGTTTTGAGGCGTTGGTACGGTGTTTTCATGGCAGTGGAAAGACGATTTCTGTGTTGGGTATAACTGAGTGCAGGTAGGGGTGAACGAGGAATATTACTGAGAGAGTTAGGAATCAAAGTGCGGATAAAATTGCGGGGGTCACCAAGTGTTGCGGTGGTCCACCAGTGAGATATGCGTCTGTTGAAGGGGGGAGGCCAGGCATCGATGATGGCCTGTCGTAGGTGTTCAGTTGCTGTGCATTCAGTGACTGCTGTGATGGGGTTCAGAGGGTGATTCAGTTGACATTTAGAGCAGAGATATTTGTTAATAATGTAGTGTGGTTGGTAGAGAGGGGAGAGGTAGTGCGCGGGTGTAAGATGTTGTTAATGATTTTGGCTATGCGTTTGTTTTGAATGAGTGAGTAGTGTAGTTTTTGTGCTTCTGTGTTTGTTTTCTTCCTGTTCTAGTCATTCAGGAGAGATTGGAGCGTTGTGAGAGATTGTTTGTTGAGTCACGTTTGCGTGTTAAACGTGAGTGCTTGTTCGTTAAATTTTTTTTCAATTCCTGTTGGTTTGTGAGCGTGAGCTTGGAGAGTGACTCCTTTGTAGGCGGTGATAAGTTGAGAAAAAATGAAGTCGGTGATGGGCACTATGTTGTGGAGAGCAAGGTTATTCCAAATCGAGTTCTAACTAGAAACCAAAGTGTCTAGTGGTTGGAGGAGAGAACTTAGATGTGCTTTTTCATTTTTTTTCCATGGACGATAGTGGATGGTGGATTGTGGAATGTGATATATGTTGAGAGGATTGCCGGGGATGGCTATAGCGGTAGATACAGGCCTATGGTCAGTGGTTGAGTTCTTGCTGTCAATGTAGGTGTTGAATGGTTTGAAGCTTTTGTGGAAAGCAGGGGAGGAGGGGATGAGGGCGGTACGTGTTTTTGAGTGGAGTCGTGGGTTTGTGGGTCTGGTCCATTGTTTGGCTTCAGGGTGGTCTTTGAGGTATAGATCAATGAGAGTAGGTGTCGTTGAAAAGATTCGGGCCACGTGAGGCAGGCGACGGCAGAATGCGGCAGGGAGCGACAGGAAGGGGACAGGGTGGCGACAGGAAGACGACAGGGTGGCGACAGGAAAACAACAGGAAAGCGGCAGGGAAAGCGTCAGGAAAGCGGCAGGGAAGCGACAGGAAGCAACAGGCAGGCGACAGGAAGGCGACAGGGGAGGTGCGACAGGTGGGCAACAGGGAAGCGACAGGGCGGCGACAGGGTGGCGACAGGGAGACGACAGGGAAGCAACAAGAAACAAGACATAGCGACAGGATAAGCGACAGGGAAGCGAAAGGAAGACGACAGGAGGGCGATAGGGCTAGCGGCGACAGGGAAGCGACAGGGAAGCGACAGGAGAAAGCGACAGGAGAGCGACAGGAGAGCGGCAGGAGAGCGTCAGGAGAGCGGCAGGTTACCACGTTGGGCGACAGGGAGGCGACAGGGAGGCGACAGGGAGGCGACAGGGAGGCGGCAGGAAGACGACAGGCAAGCGACAGGCAAGCGACAGGCAAGCGACAGGAGAGCGACAGGTTAATACGTTGGGCAACAGGGAGGCGACAGGGAGGCAACAGGGAGGCGGCAGGAAGACGACAGGCAAGCGACAGGGGGGGCGACAGGGAGGCAACAGGAAATAGCGACAGGAGAGCGACAGGAGAGCGACAGGAATAGGCCAGGCAAAAAGTAGCATGGCAACAGGAATTGATAGGAAGCGACTGGAAGCGACAGGATAGCGACAGGAGGGCGGCATGAAAGCGACAGGGAAGCGACAGGGGAGCGACAGGGAGCGACAGGACAGCGACAGGACAGCGCCGGCTCTGATCTTTCATCCCACCGGCAACCATGACACCGGCGTTCTCGTATAACAAGTAAACTTCGAAAAACATAATCAATGTGGAGACTTCGGAAAGAAATTCAAAGCGACTCGTGGGCTTTGTATTACACTTCCAATCACATGATGGATGCGCTGCGTCCGAATTTTAATCAAACAAATCCAGGTTCATTGAAATTCCAAAGTGGGATATGGATCTCCGACTTGGACTTGAGAGTTCACATGGAATGGTAGCATGGACAGGGATAACAAAAACAAGGGCGAAGAGTCACACGAGAGGCGGTTTCGCGGGGTAGTGAACTCTACTATTGGTGGATTGAATTTGCTTTTCCGAGCCAAATTCTTGAGCCGCTGGAAGAGTGAGTTCCCATGGGGACAAATCCTTGTTTGCGGCGTGTTTGTTTTTTTCCGCTTTGAGGATGTTGTCTTTCTTGAGTAGTTTCGGTTCAACGGAGATGAACTTGATTCCTTGTATGTTTTCATTGTGGCCAAGGATGCTGGAGCCGAGTATATCAAAAAAAGCCTCGTAGTATTGGTGGCGTTTTGCACTTGGATTGTTTTCCAAGGGGTGAATGGCGGACAAAGTCCCAAAAAGGGCGATTGTTCTCGTAATTTCACAGAAGGTCAGGGAGCGTGGTGCCTTTATAACCGCCGCCATGTTTCAGGTCGGCACATACATGGGGGGCGAGCGAGGCGCGAGGGGCGTGTCGGATCGCACGGCGTATGAATTATCACTATTGAATAGTATAAGACCAGCCTTCTTGCATTTGTCATTCAACCAACCCAACTTGGAGGTTCTCCACTCTGAAGCACTTGGGATGGCAGAAAAATCGATGTGAATCAATATAGAATATTTTGTTTATATGATGGCATGCAAAAGCAAAGAATCCATTCTTTCAAGAGAGGCAACTCGGTTGAGAAGTTCGGTAGACTCTATGCGCGTGACGAATTTCTTGGTGCAGACCATCAAAGAGTTGTCATGGGTGGACAAGTGAAATGGCAAGCTCATCAAAAGGGGGTTCTTATCGAGAGGGTGGTTATCTTGCAACGTTTTGGCAATTTGAGGGGCCAAAATGGTGGTTGTTGTTTCAATGTCGAAGCGAGCAAAATCTCTGCCTATAGGGGAGCCCCTTTTTTTATCCCTCCCCTATAGTGCGCGGAAAAATTTGTGACGTGATGGAGGTGGTGTTTTGCAATTCCAGTTTGATTACTTTTTTGAAGAATTGGAAAACCTCCTCTTCATCCAAAACTTGGAGATCTTTTGAAATGTCGACACAGACATAGTCAATGGAGTCTGCCTCATGATTTTTGTTGGCATGTGGCAAAACAAAGGATTCGGCTTGAAGGAGGTTGTGACCTTTCAATTGTTTGGAGTGTGGTGAGAAGGTCATTGGGTGAAATTGGAATTCTCTAAAATTGTCAAGAGACAAGAGCATATCTTTTTCAGGATCGGGGGCGGAGCAAACATTAAATTCCTTAGAGTCATCTTTGGCAATCATGTTAAAGGGCACGACATTTTGGGAGATGGTGAGGTCGGCTAGGAAGCATCGTGATTGGCGAATGCTTGAGAGTAATCCCAAACCCCATTCTTCGCTGCACACACCCTTGGATCGGAGACCAGTAGTATCAAAGTTCCTTTCACTCGGGTTTTTTCTTGAGCAAGGGAAGGCATGGCAAGAAGGAGCATGTTGACATGGGAGGTGGTGGTGTGGACGGGGTCTTTTTCTCAATCATACTTGACAGTGGCTGTGAAGATGAATGTTTTTGTTTTCAATGGATTGAGTACCGCCATGATGTTCAAAGCTGACATGTCTTGAGGAGTTACCACTTTCAAATTTGCAATGGCGAGGCGTGTTCTTCGGTGGTTTCCGTGTACTCATAGATGGGGTTGAAATAGTGTTGGATGTCTGAACCTCCGAAGTGAATTTCATATGGTTGTTTGGTGAATCGGTGTTGAATTCCCTTAACCGGCAAGGAGGTGATGAGTTCTGAGTAAACTTTGGAGCCTTGGGATTGGAATTCATAGACTTTCGGGGGCTCGTTTTGATCCCATGCTTTTTTGAGTGCTGTTAAGGTGTCCTTGCTTTTTTTTTGGGTTGAACAATTCGGGCTCCTGGCTCTGCATGTCCTCCAAAGGGATGATGTTGAAAGCTTTTCTCCTTTTATGGGCGAGTTTGTCGAATTCCAATTGTTTAACGGTGGCATCAATTCCATACTTGGTGCTTTTTTTGCTTATGGGCCTTGTTTGAGACGAAGTTTTGGTTACGGAGTTGGGTTTTTGAGGAGTTGAGGGGCAGTTTTTTTTGGAGTGTGGTGCCTTTCTTGCGTTCTTTGATTGGTTAACCGTTGATTGCGATTTGAATCCCAGGTTTTCTGGCTGGTCTTTCCAAAATGAGCGACCTGATTTGCCAGAGACTTCGCGATGTCGGCCGCCTTGGGGTCCAATCCATCCTTCTGATTTGGGGCCATCTGTCGCTTTCTTGTCGATAATTTGGTGATTCCGAGCTCAGTGGATGCGGAGTTCGATTTCGAGCAGATTGGTGCCTGGTGAAAGCGGCCAATATGCTGAAATCAGAAAAAAAAATTGTAAATTTGATTGTAGTCCGCAAACCTGAAATTAGGATTTTCCACGACGGGCCACTGCAAACAGGGAGAGAAAGGGGGAGAGGAATACATGAGAACCTTGATAAATTTGTTTGTTCGTGTTTTGGAGTCCATCGTCCTGCGCTTCCGTGTGAGCCTGCGGCGCCGCTCTGCTCCTTCATAGCATGCTCTGGCGAAATTCGACCTCTCTGGTGAGCTTGTGCTCTCCTGCGCGCGTCTTTGCCTCAGCGAACCGCCTCAGCAAATTTCTACTCTTCTTCCGGCGCCTTGCTTCCCCGAACTTCTTCCCTCCTGCGCGCGCCTTGCTTCGGCGTACTTCTACCGTATCTCTGTGCTCCAGCGCTTTTCTGCTGCGCTCATCTTCTGCCGTCGCTCCTTTGTGTTGTTGCAGCCTTTTTCCTGAACACCTCATTCGTGGTGGCGCTTCTGTAGATCTGTCTCCTTCATGGCCGCTTCTCTCTTTAGCAAGTGCTGCTCTCGCGGCGGCTCTTTCTCTGGTCTTTTGCGCTTGGGCACTGCAATCTCATATACCTGTAATTCAGCAGGGAGTCGCCGCTGGTCTCGGCGTCGGTGGCTGCGGCGTTCTCCGGCGTCATCGTCCTCTGCAGGCGCATCGGACAACAAGATTGTCATTGGCCTTTTCTTGACCCGGTGTCTATTCATTACCTCCACCACAATGACACCTTTCATTCCTTAAAATCGTCAACCCCAAGGGTGCGCAAGCAGTGGAAATCATGATGAAACAAATTGAACGTCTTGTTGTTCCTAGAACAAAAAGATCACAGTGCAGCACTACCTACAAGTCACAAATATACATAGCGATGTACCGTAACCAACACGCGTACCAAAAATTCAAAAACATTTTGTTCTAAGTAAAAGTCCTAACAAAATGTCAACACAACAACTTAACAATAAAACCCTACCCCTCTGTATGCCAAAATACAGATACTCCCGACTCGCCAGCACCAGCGGATACAATGTATCTTCTGGCGCCAGCAGAGATAAATAAATTTTTTCTCCAAAACATTTAACAGAAAATGTCCTGAACTAAACTGACATCCTGGCACAGGCTCCTATCAGGGCATGTGCTCATTGCAGATCCCGATCAAAGCATTGAGTTGCAACACACTGAGGTTCTGGTATGCCTCTGCCACCAGCTGATCCACTGCTGGGCTTTTTTCCCTCTTAAGCCCCCGTACTGCCTCCGCCATTTCCCCTGGCGTCACCCTGCAATAGCGTATGACCCCGCTTTGTTCCTTCGTGAATACCCGAGGCAGTGCCCGCACTATCCTTCGTGTGGTCCTGCTGAGCCCCTGCTGTCCCTTGTTGTGCTTCGACCAAAAACCTCTCGTCTACCGCCGCCAGTACTTCCTGTATGTTGCCTGTGACCCTACAATCCTGCAGTCTAACTGTTTTTCTCTCCTGTGGTCTCCCGGCCTCGGCTAACTCCTGGATGTACCGGAGGGACTTGTACGGTACTTTTTTCTCCGTGTATCGTTCGTCCTCTGCCACCATGTTTCTGTAGATTCTTCCATGCTGGTCCTCCACTTCTCTCCAAGCCGTTTCCACTCGCTTCTTGGCCTGCTTGTCTTCCGCTTCCCAGTCTGTACCCTCTGCCTTTGCCCTCACCTGGAGTTTTTTCTGCTGTCTCTGCTTTAGCTTGGCAACCAGTTCTTGCAGTATTAGTTCTGACTGCGTCTCCCCCACCGGCCTGCTGAACCCACAAACTTGTGCCAGCTTTTTTCTGCCGCCATGCACGTGGTACACTTGTCTCATTGTCACGTGTACCAGTTGCACCCATTGTGGCCATGTTTCTTGCTCTTCCTCCGCAAACCACTTCAGGGGCGTGGGCAGGCTGACTCCCTCTTCGTCCAACACTTGTTATCTTCGTCGTTGTCTCCTGGCCCCCCTACCCTCACTTCCACCATCACCATCATGGGACAGTGCCCCTTCTTGTTCTGCATCTCCTCAGGCCCCACCATATACCCCACCCTCACCCCACATACCCACTGACAGTCCGAGTATACTGCATTCACCCTTGATGCCGCGCTTCCTTCTGGGGCCGGGTAGTTGGACGTCCCCGGTGCCCCGTTGTATGACAACTCCTGTAGCCCCATTTCCTCCACAAACCTCCTCACCTCCCTGTCCACCTCCGTCTCTGCGCACGGTCTCTTAGGGCAATAGTTCAAGTCCCCCAGCACGATGACCGGCCCTTTCTCCATGGCTTGGACATACTCCTTGACTTTCCGCCCATGCGGGACATGGCAGTTGATGATGACTACTTGTCCATGCTGTGTTGCCACATCGTACGGAACCCTTCCCCCTTTCAGCCTACTTTCTTGTCCTGTACCCCGCTGAGGGCCCTTCTCACCAACAGTGGCATCCCATGTACCCACTCCCAATGGTACTCCCGTCCTTCTCCGTCTTACATCCCTGTGCACACGACGTTGTCGTTTCCCTGCAGCTGTATCCCGTGATACGCTGCCACATCCGGGTTTGCCTCATGGAGTCTCATTTGTTGCCGCAACGCCTCATCCGCCCAAAACAGTGCCACAGGGTCATTATGCGTGGATAACGTCGTGCACTGCCATTGTTGCTCCCCATCTCTCCGCACTTTTTCTTGCCCTTGCGGCAGATACCTCTTCCCGTCTGTCCTTCCGACCCTCTGCCGCCCTCTGTGCCGCCGCGCTCCTGCTGGCGCGCGCCGCGTTGTTGAGTGTCACTTCTTCTTGTTATTCTTCCTCCCTCATGACACCTTCTCATTCTCTAACTCACCTCGTATTCCGGGACCAGCTCTGTCTGTATTTCCATCTCCTGGCCACTAGGCCACACCCGCAACCTTGCCGCATGGTTTGGTATTTGCTCATCGTCCCCATCATCCTGGTCCTCCCATTGCACTACGCCCGCCCCCATTTCAGGTCGCGTGTTTTCGTTTTGCACAATCACCTCTTCCACTGTCCCCACATCCATTGTCCACCTCCCTCAGACCTACGGTGACCCATACACTTTCTCCCCCTCCTCCACCCTCCTCAACCCGTCTCTCCCCTCTTCCCCGTACTGTACCTCCCTAGTCCTCCTCCTGTTTGGCCTCCCCCTGTCTGTCCTCCGTTCTGCAGCGTCCTCCCCGTCCTTTCTCTCACATACCTACTCCTCCTCCCTCTGTCCCTTGACCCTGTCCCCTGCACCACTGTCCCCCGCTTCTTCCCCGTCATCTTTCTGTCCGCCACTCATGCCCCCCCCTGATCCATTCCCCTGGTCCCCATCTTCCGCTGCTCCGTGCCCTCCCTCCATTATGTCCCCAGTGGTCCGTCCGATGTCCCCCACGTGCGAGCCATCCTCCTGTCCCAGTTCTCCACCCCCGGCCTCTTTGGCCTGTCTGTCCTCTCCGTCTCCTTGCCATTCTCTTTCCTTGTTCTGCTTGCCAAACTGCATGTGTCTGCCCCTACCTCTCCTCAACGCTCTCCACCTGCCCTGTTCCTCCCCTTCGGGCCCCTCGTCCGCCTCTGAGACTTTCTGTTTCTCTTCCTCCATGATTCCCATTGCCATTACCAGCACATCTTGTCTGTTCTCCTGCTCCCCGTCCGGAGGTGCTATCCACCTTGGTTGGTCCCCTTTCTTGATGCCGGCCACCCATTCGATGGCCTTTCTGATCTGCTCTTTGATGTCCTCCTCCTCCCCATCCTCAGCGGTTCTGCACACCTATAACTCGAGCGCCGTCAGGATGGCCCTCACACGCACTTCTGCATCTGTCTCCACCCTCACCACGTCTGCCTCACTGACCCATCTCATGAGCGGGTGCTCTACTCTTTTCAACTGGACCGCCGTGTACATTATCGCCCGGTGCCCTTTTCCTCTTGGGCTCCACGCCCCACCAGGTGTGTACATCTTGCACCAAGTGGAGGACACCCTGATCCATTGCTCCTGTGGCACTGGCCTGTGGGGAGATGGACTTGTATTGTGTGTCCCATATACCGTCCCCTTGCTGCCCCAAAGTCCTCCATGGCCCCACCTCTCCTGACCCTTTGCATATCAGTTTCAGCGTCCCTGTCACCTGTCGTCCCTTCGCTTCCTCGCACCATCTCCCCGACATACAGTGCCCCCGCCAGGACCTGTCTTGTCCGCCACCAAAAATCCACTGTTCGGTTCGTGCTGTCCACACACGGAGCGACCTGTGTATCCCGCTGCATTTGGATCCACAGCACAGCCTGCTTGGGCTCCACGTTCTTAGCCCTAAGCACCTGCGCCCTCACCTGCTGTTCTTCTTGTACTTCCGTCTCTTCGGACGCCCCATTTCTGGCGTCTGCGTAACCTACTCACATGAGCTTGACGTGGTGTACGTACACCAGCGGGGCTCCTTCGTCTTCTCCTCTTGGTAGCCAAATGGGCCCTTACTGCGTGGGCTGCCTCACCTTGATTTCATTATAACTGCCCCTCAGTTCCTGCGGTCCATGAAGTCTGCAAAGCCATCGGGCCCGTGTCCACTTCGGTCTCACGTCCCCCCCTCTACATCCTCTGATGCACCTCTCCAGCCCTGGCGGTGTCTCCTCATTGTCAATCAAGACGATTTGCCACGGCGTAACCTTTCCTCTTAGTCGTTGAGCCCACTGCTGAAGTATGTCCTTTCTTTCTCTTTGCAGTACCCAGGAGGTCTAGTTGCTGCGCTGCTGTGTCCTGCTTTTGGTTTTCATTCTCCTGGTCTGCCCAGTGCAGCTCCGAGGTGTTCCATTTCTCTGTCGTTCCTGGTCCTTTGAGCACTTGTCTCGGATGACAGATTGGGAGACAGGGGGACGTTGGAGCTGGTGGTGCACCACGGACAGGGGGCCAGGTACCAGTATAATGTGCAGGTGCCAAACCTCGTGGTCACAAAGGCGGCCATCGACAGCATGGTGGTCCGCACTGGGCTCACCAGAGATGGACAGGCGGTGCAGGAGTACACCTTGGGACATCTGGATGGGCGGCTGATCTAGTGGAAGTTGGAAACCACTGCACGGCGGGGTATGTGGACAGCTTGTCCTCTCGACTGCGTCGCAATCGGTCCCTTCTCTACCAGGGAGAAACTTTGGTTTGTTTCCTCTCTCGTCATCCACTCACCTCTGCCGTACCCTGCCGACCAAATTGCACCCACCGCCCACACCTGCTCGCCCTCTCCCCATGTCCCCATATCTCCCGCCTCTTGTACCCACTCTCCTGCCACCTAGGCAAGGGCCAATATGTTGCTGCCTTGCAGCATACACTCTGGCAGGGGCAATATACCCTCCGTGCTGTCGTCCCCCGGGAACGCATAATGCCATCTGTCCCCTGTGTGCGGGTGCAAATGATATGTGCGGCTGACAATGCGCGCCGGCCCCTTATCGAGCGCCACCCTAATGGCCTCCGCCCCGTACAGCGTGAGTTCCTCCTGGAACGTGTACACCACCTGCTGCCCCTGGTGTCCATGCGTCCTGCGTGCCCAGGCCAATATTGCCCCCCCGAAGTGTGCAGGCAATGCGCTGTTGTTCTTTCCTCCTCCAGGTAGTTCCCCTCCCCACTCTTGTCTCCAGAACCCCTTCTTTGTGGTCTGCCTGCCATGTCATATGCCAGCCCCACCACCGCCGCCCTTGCGCTGCCACTCTGTACCTACCCGACTGCCCTGGTTCCATCCACACCGCCCTCCCAGTCTGTGTTTGTACGTCTTCCTCCGCCATCCATCCGGTGCCCAGATCCCTGGCGTGCTGCAGTTGCAACACTGCCTCCCCGCCCCCCTTGTCACCCACAGGTCCATCCCGCCTCCGTGCCTCCTCTTCAACTGCCCTTTCCCCGCACCCTCGGTTATTTCCTCATACTCCATTCCCTGGGATTCCCTGTCCCCCCATATTCCTTGATCTTCCTGCCGTCCTCTCCATATTTTGTCTCCCTGTACACCGTCACCCTGTACCCGCCTCCCGTTGCCCACGCCTCCACTTCTGGTGGTCCTCCCATCTGTGTCCCTTGCTTCACCCTCTGTATTTACCCCTGCGGACCTGTATCCCCTGGCGGCAGCCGGTGCTCTAGCTTGCCTGCTTGCCACGTCTCTTCCACTGTGGCGCCCACTTTTTCGGGTACTTCCTTCGCCTCCTCGCGGCACGCTTGCCCTCTCTCCAGTATCCTCCAGAGGCAATCTGTTCCTCCGCCCCACACGCTCTGTGTCACCACACCTGCACTGATCCTTTCGCGCCTTCCTTGGAATGTCTGCTCTATCCACGCCCAAGCGCACGCTTTTTCTCCTTGCTGTGCCTCCCCATCTCCTTCGGTACTCGTTGTGTCGCTCCTCGTAAGCTGGCTGCAAGCGGAAGCTCTGCTCCTGTTGCTGCCGTCTTCTTCCATCCTGTTGCGATGCTGCGACTCTAATTCTTCCACCGCCAAAAGCATCCCCGGCCGGGGGTGTCTTCAAAACCTAGATGGACTCTCCTGGACGTACTGCAAGTATACCGTAGCTCTTACCCTTGAAGGAGGCTTGTGTTCAACTTTGCCCCGCTGGTGCCCCTAGCAGGGATCGAACCCACGACTACAGCTCCTACAGCAGGGCCTCTGGCCGCTGGGGTACTCCTCAGCTGGTCCAACCTTAGGCGTGTTGCGCCCTTCTCTTTGCCTCCCGCTCCTTTTCGTACTCTTTGTCCCTTCCTTCGTGGTCCTTCTCCTGCCGCCTGTGTTGCTCCAGCCTCATTGCCGCTTGCACCCTTGGTGCTTCCTTCTGACGGCGACCCGTTGTCCCCACTTCCTGTCTGATCTCATCCCCTGCCGCTCGCCTTTGCACCTTCTGTTATAGCTGGAAGGTCCTCTCTTGGGGTCGGTGACCACCCCTCTATTGCTTGTTCAGATAATCTGCCCCGTACAATACATCTGCACTTTCTTGTACTGCCCCTGAAGATCCCGTTCGCCATCCCATCCCCGGATTGAAGTGACCCATTCAGGTTCTCGCCCCTCCCTTCTCCCTCTTCTCCCAGCTTACCCGTCTTCTTCTGCCGCGCTTACTGACACGGGGTGCTCCAGGCCAATGGCTGGTGGTCCCTCTAGCTTGCCGATCCGGCCTCCTTTTTTTTTTTTGGGCAAACAATGTTCGGTGTCACAACTGATTGTCCTCAGGAGGCAAGCCCATTATACAATGGGCACCCACATTCCCAGGTTAGGGGTCAGAAGCCTGGCATCTGTGGGTCTACGTCTGTGGAACAATGCACTTTCGGTAGTGCGTGTACATAGGCGGCATCTCCACGAGTATTCGCTCCTTCTCAGCACCCGGGGGTGAAACGAAATAGAGGTACTGGGTGGGCTGGCAGCTGCCGATCACAATGGCCAGTCATACGTATTCCGGGTTTCCGATGCACGCCTCATGTCTGGATTCTCAATGGGGCTGGAACCCGGCCTACATTACATACACTAAGGGCAGTGGAAAACAGAAACTGGATTCATTGGGCAAGGGAACCAGGTGCAGGGCTGCAGGCCGAGCACTGGACTCGTTCACGCACCGCACCAGGGCGTGATTGCGCCAAGCTGTGTGTGTGTGTCCCATGTTTGTTGTGTCATGAACATGTGGCTGCAACTTGCGCTGGCCGCTGGACGCACTTCTCAACCGCCAGTGGTTCGGGTGGGCGGGGGTAGGGTGCAGCCTTGTGTCGCTGCCCGAGGGGAGGAGCACCAGTATGCATTAAGGGACCGCGGAGGTTGGAAAGCAGTGGTAGAAAATCGACAGACATGGGTCTGTAAAGGCTCCTGTATCTGTATGTAGAGGCCCTGCTGGCGTTCGCCACTTATGTTAGGGTGCACGGATCGGTCACGGGCCATCCGGGCTGCTGTCGGTGATGGTTGCTCCTGTGTACACGAAAGAGTGAAGGTTCAGGGGAAAAAGATGGTATTCAGGAGAATGGGTGGGTGTGCGACGAGTCAGTGCCAGTCCTCGGGGTGGAAGGAGCATGGACGACTGGATGGGCGTGGCACAGTCTTCTCTAGCGATGCATTGACAGCGTTCAATGCATTTTGCTGGAACTTACCCACTGCTACTCTGGCTGCACGCAGGCCAGCATGATGCAGGGCGAGGTACCGGTACAGGGTGCGCGGTATGGCCAGACAGCCGACGATCCAAAGGTCTCGGCAGATGCCGGTGGAGCGCGAGTTGGCAAGCAAAGGGGGCGACGGCCAGGCGGACAGCCAGGCTGCCACCAAAGGGTGTGTGGGTGAGCAATGGGCCAGTACACCGTGTACGCTGTCATTAAGCCTGGTTCCACAGTGCGCGCAGGGCATACGGGAGGGCTTGTCCCGCCAATATGTGGCATAGTGCCTGAAGCCCTCTCTGGATTGTAATCCAAACAGCCACTTGTGCCATGTGAGCCGGTGTCGCTTGAGAGGCCTCCACGATACCGGACCGAAGTGTTCATGCTGGTGGGTGGGGACCAGGTCGTGTGTCCATACTTGGTGGGGGGAGAGGGTGACCTCTCCTTGATGGATGACCTCCCACCGTGAGGTGCGGGTTGCTAGGGGTGGTCGCGGGAGCGGGGTGCCTACTTTAGCATTGTCGTTGGACAGTTCGTTATCCTGGAGTCCTACGTCTCCTTTCACACATTCGAGGGATTGTCCTCCTTGTAGAAATGAAGACCGCACCTGCCTGACCCAGTGGGCTTCGCGAAGTGGTGGCTTACTGCCCTGCAACGAGAGAATAGCACCCTGGCAGTCGAGACACAGTGTCTCTGGCTCGGCAGAAAAGTGTGACCCTAGAAAGATGCCAATAAGCTCTGCCTTGTAGGAATTGGTCGCCCCAGGTACCCTGCAGACAGCAACTCGGCCATCACGGAGGACTGCCGCTGCGCCAGAGGGGAGGGGGTCCCCTAGTTTGCGACCGTCAGTGTACACTGCCTCTCGGGCATGTGTGGTGGGTAGGATGTAGACTTGTAGTCCCGCCACATGGACTACTTCTGTAGCTGCGCGGGTTGCTCTCTGGGCCTGCCAAACCACCGGCAAAGGGGTAGGAGAATCTCCACAGGGGGGGCCAAACTTGTTGACGGCAGACAGAAATTGCTGGTATGGCGCCAGGGGGTGTTTGGCGCGGACAATGAACTCCTCCAGCCTGTAGTTTCCATGCAGAGAGTCTAGGACTCTGGTGGGGTGCAGGGTGGAAAAATGCGGAAGCTCCAATCCATGTCGGCGATGCGTGTGCAGTCCTTTGCGTGCCACGAGTGGTGGCAGTCCGGCAATGAGGAGTACAAAACGTTGCAAGCAGTCATGGATGTCCGATAGCTGGCAGTTGCTTAGCGGCAAGGACTCAGTGCGATAGAGCAGGCAGGGGACGACCATGGTGTTGACCAGCAGGATGCAGTCAAGGGTCTGGATGGGGTGTGCATGCAGTTCCTGTAGTTGCGCGCGCAATTCGTGCATTATGAGTCGATACGCGGCCTTGATGTCGAGAAACGCCGGCAGGGGGTGTCCTAGATGCATGAGATGGGAGACGCCTGCACAGCGATGCGACCAGTTGTTGAGCCACTCTGCTGGCATTGGGCTGGGAAGTGTCTGCCACGGCGATGGTCCGCAGGTCTGCACAGGCAGAGGTGGCATGTGATATTGGGGCAGGGATGGTGGAGGGGGCGGAGGGCGCACTAGAGGTAGGGCTTCACTTTTGATGACATTGATCTGGCAACCAATCATGGACAGGGCCTTCTGCACTGCATCCGCCACTTGTTGGCTGCAGTTGACATGTGCAGGAGTGGCTATGTTGTCCACATAGGCCAAGAAGGTGATGCCTTGGGCAGTAAGGTGGCGGAAGGGGATGTCAAAGACAATTACGAACAAGAAACAGGATACGGCGCACCGCTGTTTGACTCCATGTGTCGTCCCGAAGGGGGGTGACTGCAAACTTCGGATGTACGTGGTACCATGTTCCAGCGCCTGTGTAATCAACTGCCACAACCTGACCGGGGTGCCAAAACGTCCCAGCACCTGGTAAATCAGGGATTTTGGTGGGCTGTCAAACGCATGCCAGACGTCAAACGCCAATATACTCGCTATATCTTAGGCGGCTCAGGTTGCATGGTCAAAATGCGCCCAAAACTGCCTCTCCACGGCACTGCGAAAAAATAGTCATTTTGGGGGGGACGTAAAACGCAAGAACCAAAAATCCTGTGAAAAGCAATTGACTGGTCCATTTTCCTTTATTTTCAACAAAACCGACTGCCCGGGAAAATGATTTGTTTCCACTAAAATGAACTTCTTTTTTGGGAAAACCACAACTTTTTGTTTCCTCTACCATTTATGCTTTGCAATAGAAAACACCCTTGAGCTTTCAATCTTTTGGGAAACCAGTTTCCGAAAACCATGTTGCACGCAGCACCACAAGAAGCATTTTTTGGCACCACTTCTTTGCGCGAGGCCTCGCGCAAACACCAACACAACAGCGCAATAAAATGCATCACAGAGAAAAATGTGCCGCACAAGGTGACACCATAAAGGTCGTCGAAGATGAATTGCATAGCGCGAGCCCTGGCGCATAATATATCAGAACAAGCGAAGAAATTACTTTTTCTTCGGAACAGTTTGCATCTTAGAACCCATAGCCTTAGCAACGGACGTGTTACCCCTAGGAGGTGGCTTTGCGGGCGCGCTTCTCGGTTGGGTCTGACGGGCTGGCTGCTTGAATGGAGCTCGGGCCCCGGTTTCCTCGGACCTTGGCTTCGCTGCCACTTTCTTCGCTGCCTTGCCCTGGGAGACCTGCGCTTCCTCCTCCTCTTCTTCCTCGCTCTCCTCCTCTTCATCCCCATCGCTCTCGTTGGATTCTGCACCGGTAACCGACTTCGCTGCCTCAGGCTTGGAGGAAGTCTTCTTCTTCTTGGGGGCTGGTTCCCCACCAGTAGAGTTCCGCTTTGCAGGGGCCAGTGCTTCTGCAGCTTGACCTTTCTCAACAGTCTCTTCCTCCTTCAACGACAACGCCTCATAACTCACCTTGTCATCGCAAACCCATAGGGGAATACCACGGTTTGCCCAGTTGGCTTGCTGGTCCCAATCACCAGACGCGTGCAGTTTCGACTCTTGTGTCAATACATGGTTCAACTGAGTCTGCACTCTGTTGACCGAATCAGAGAGATTGTCAGAGGTAACACCAAGAAGGTACATGCGAGAATCCAGCTCGACGGACGCGATCTTGCACACCAGATCCGGCTGATGATCAATACCACATAATGGTCGTTATCGGAAGGTGACCGCCAAATTCAACAGGATCCATCTCCTCTACTTGAGGAGGTCCAAACGTCAGATAATTCGGAATCTGCAATGAGGGAGAAGTTATTGCGCGAGGCCTCGCGCAAAGAGCGGACGTAATGAGGGAATTATACCTTTCTTGACCAGCTATCCGGTGACGCAATCAGCAACCAGCGAACGTCAAACGTTGGAAGATCCCCTGCAGGCTTCGGTTTGGGTGGCCAACTGGAGATGGGAATAAGCAACATGTGGCCAATGCTAGGCGCGTTGAAATCATCGTTGAGACGCCTCTCTGTTTCCGTTTCCAGCACGTTGAACATGTTGTCAACAACAGTTTTGAAGCCGCAGATAGGGGTATCGGCACGCGCCATCTCTTCATACAGCCAGGCTGGGCACATCGTCTCAGGAGCAAGATGTTCAAATATGTCGCTGTTGATGATAATCAGGTTCTTGTCAATCTCCATGAACCGCTTCGGGGGTTCGTGGTTCAACGCTGCAATTCGGGTCGCCTTAACTGTGATACTTTGACTTGACAATGATGGATCCTGCTGTTCCACTGTCTTGAAGTCACCAGTAACGCCAGCAGGTCGGGGGACCACACGGCTCTTGGTGGGCTCTTGACCCAGGAGTTTTTGGACGTTGAGGATTTTCAGGGGGGCGGGTTTGCCTTTCTCTGCCACCTGCCACAGTGGTGCGCGAATCATGGATTTCCATGCCGGCCATGGACCGCGACTTTTGCCTTCAGACTCACGCCAATAGCCCCATGTACCAAGAGTCACCTTCAGGGCAGGCCTTCCAAGTGCAGCAACCTCTTTGCGGGTCCGCATGTCTTTGGCTAAAGAACAGAAATGGAGAAAGTGCGGCGCACTCATGCAGAAATGGAACCCACATCGCGTCGATGGTACACACCTTTTTCAGGCCGAACGTACTGGCCGTTGTGCGCGTGGTCCAGATGCATTGAGACCCACTGCTCAAGGATGATGTCGTCATACGAATTCTGCAAGGAAATAAGGATTGTTTTTTCTTCCTGCATCACTTCTGCAACCTTGTTGTAGAACTCCGGCAACAGGATCCCGTCTAGTTTCTTCAGCGCGTTCTTCATGACTTTCTCCCCTTTGTCGTGGAACTTCTGCAGACCTTTCACAGCTTCCGGACCACTATAGTAGGCAAACGTCATAAAATCTTTCCACAATTTATACGTTTTGTCCTGAAAGTGACAACGTTATGCGCGAGGCCTCGCGCAACGAAGAGCGCCGAAACAACGATTAATGAACATACGAATTGACCAGGTTGCTTCCGTTCAGCGGTTGGAACCAGGGCACTCATCTGCACAGCATCCACAATGGCGATCTTGAGATTGCTGTACGTGTCAGGTAGGCCTCGCCGCCGCTGATCTTCAACACATCAAATGAGGTTATCTGCTGCCTCATACAGCGGAATTGGCTCAACGTCTTGTGCGCTTCCTTGTGCTTGTCCCGCCAGCTTTGCACGGAAGGCCCACGGTGTCGTAGGCTTTAGAATATCGGCGATGCATGTAGTATGCCACTGCTGCAGATCCAGACACGCGGTGCGTCGCTTCTCCCGAATCTTCGCAACCGCTTCCACGCTGTGCTGTCCAGATACACACCAATAATCGCCATCTGCAAATATGAGACACGTCTTTGCGCGAGGGCTCGCGCAACGAGAAGAGCGAAAAGTCGGTTGGCAACATACGATTATCTTCCCAGAGAACGACTTGTAATTGGCCTGTTCGCGGTGCTGCTTCGAGTGACTCAATACGCTTCTGCGGTAACTTCGCATCTCTCCGTCTGATCTGCCCCTTTGTCTTCTCCTGGTCGATTCTCACGTTGTCCAGCTCAACCTCCACCTGCCTCCCGTCCGGCTTTAGGTGGTCCTCGATGTCAGTACCCAAGGTTAAGCCAGGATCTGATGTTTCCTTCTTCTTACGCCCCCTCTTTGGTGTTCCAGCCTCCGATCCCGAGGTCCCAGGGTCATAGTCGGTATCTTCTCGTTCCTCGGCTGTTTCTTGGGCGGGGCTTGCCATTCTGCGATAAGAAGAAAGCCTGTATTGAAGGAAAAATAACATTAAAAATGGGTAAAATCGTCGTCGATAATGCATATGTGGGGTGCTTTTAGCGAATACGAGTACAGTATGGTTGAGAATGCAAAACTGAAGGGGCACGCCACTATTTTTGACTGACAACCTTGCGCGAGGCCTCGCGCAAGAGAGGGGGTGTACTAACCTGTTGTTTAATGCTGTTTGCGCGAGGCCTCGCGCATCACTGCATGTTCTCCAATCTTCTTCGAACGTTTCGCAGCGTGTCGGCCTCTCTCTTTTCCTCCAACACACTGCGTTGGGGGATCAGCTCCGACAGTTTTCGTGTGAAACCAGCCTTAACTGGCCCTGCTGCGTTAGCACCAACAACACAGACACAAGGACTTGTTTGTAGTGGTTAGAACCCTTTGGAATTAGAGAAGAGACGGTGGAACGTTAGGTACACCCCTGCGCGGCCAATGCGCCTGAATTGCAGAAGTAGGCTCAGCACACCACCTAACCCAAGGCACATATACACGCTCTGCGTTCAAGTAAGCAGTTAACCGCTGACGCACGGAATTGACAAAGGAATTGGGGATTTTACAGACGTTCACCCTGTGACCTTCTTTGCGGATAGTGATGAGCTGATACAGATCGTCAACATCTTCAATGGTTACTGCACCTCTGTTCTGGCCCTTCTTTGTCACAAGGCTGGAAAGCAGACTTTCACAAAATTCCTCGGCAAAAGCCTGTCCAGGCATGGCTGTGTGCCACGCAGTGTGGCACAACAGCGCAGTTGCAACAGTGCGTTCGTATTTTAAAAGTGTGTCCCCCATGTTCAAACGGTCTAACAGACACATAACAATCTGCAATCCCTCAGAAGCAAAAACACCCGTGTTGGCCGTCTCCCCAGCCCAATTGCACTGCCTAACGAGGTGTCCTAGGTACAGTAACTTGGGACAGTATTGTGTTAACAGAACCTGCATGGCCTTACACACAGCGTAACGAAGGCGACTTCGCCGATTTGCAGGACGTGCCAGCTCAAGGGAACGACATTTTCGGTTAAGGCGCCGTATGTGGGGGCCCATACCCAACAGCAGTGCACCAACAGTTATCTCCATTGTGATCAGCTTGGGAAAACAGGGGACTGTGTCACCGCTGCGCAACAAACCCTTACGGAAAATAGTCACAATCGGCCAAAATGAGCGAAACGTTTGTGTAACGCAAAATTTGTACGCGTGCCAGAAACCATAGAGTATAGGGTGTGAACGCAAAAAAAGCCAGACGTTCCAACCCGTTGTTTTTTCACCGTACATCATCTTGCAAATGCGGTAATGGATGTTCTCATCACATAAGACAGGGACAACTGGTCGGCTGTGCTGCGCGAAGTTCCTAGTAAATTGCAGTAGGTTAAGAAGCGATAGGTTGCCGCTTACCTTTTCTTTGCTTAGACAAAGGGGTCGCCAATGTGGTCTCTTGGCAGGTACAGGGCGAATAATGTCAAGCGGTGCCCTAATGTTTCGCACAACAGGTCGCGTGCTTGCAAATCCTAGATCGTGCAGGATACGTGCAAACGTTCCCTCGGTGTTTCCCAGCATGCGTGCAACAATAGGAACACGCCGTTCAAGGTCTTCCAGGCTAGGATGACCATGCCAGTAGCGCGGTGCGCCCTCGAGTAGCAACACAGCCAACGCTGTTGCGTTCAGGCTTTTGTCGTTCTTGTCAGGATTTGTGGTAAACTGTTTGTTGTACCAGTTGTCCATCCACAACACAACCCACTGTTGGTAATATTAGTCCCATGTAGTCTGCAACCTGACTGCGGCCTTCTCCTTCAGCGAAGGTGCGCTGTATCGCGCCAGACCTGACCTTGCTAAAATGCGACGCTGCGCCCTACTTCCCTCTGCCGCAACAACTGACTTTGGTTTTCCCTGGTATGGGACTGCGCGGTGGCGCATCAGCAAATAAAGGTGCCAGGCCTCCTCTATCAAAACACCAACCCATCTCTTCCCTTCTGCCGCAATCGCCTTTTCAACGCTGCAACGCGTCCGTTCATTTTTGCGCAGACGCAGAAAAAACACAAACAACAATCGCGCGCCCTCGTCCCCCTGTTTTGGCCCTTCCCACAGTTCTTCTGCTGTGTGGTACGGCGGTTCCTCTGACCAGACATCGCAGAAAATTCCGGATGCTGCGGCCACTGTCTTCTCAAGGTCCACCTCTTTTCGCAGGGGCATTGTTGCTGTAAAGAATAATTGCGTAACTGTATCTGCGTAAAAATCGCTGTTTGAAAAACTTTCTTGATTTCAAACATCAACCTGTCACTCAGTTTTCGCGGGACCATTTATTCTGTGATTCAGTTGTCACATGCACCATTTTCGGTTACCTGTAACTGTCTGATGATCCCACATTTCACTAGTTAATCCTGATTGTGGTACCCAGTTGCGGCGCGCTTCTATCGCTGTTGGGCAGTGAAGTCAGCGGTGACCACAGTATGAAAACCGGAGATGCCGGCGGGACCTGTATGGGCGCCCATGCAGCAGCGCCGCATCAAGGGAACGTACATGCTGTGTAGTTGGTGGATCTGTCCAATTTTGGTTTTTATGAACGCCTGTGACCTCCATTGCGCGAGGCCTCGCGCCATGATCAGCGAAACTTTAATGTTTCTCATGCGCCGTTCCATGCGCGAGGCCTCGCGCTTGAGACTGCAGTTTGTTCCGGAACATTTATACTTATCAAGATTCTTGGGTACATCATTGTTGCAGTTTATTCGTTAATAGATCCATCTCTATCACGCAATCCTGATAATGGTACTAAGTTACGTGTATAAATACGACAGGGTTCCATTTTTCGACAACCTGCTTAGTGTGTCGTGCTGTAGCACATTAATCTGACACAAATGAACGTCTTTGCGTGAGGCCTCGCGCAAAGAATAGTCACCAAAAAATACTTTTCCCTGTGTCGCCCATGGGACACATCATTCTTATAGAAATATTTAATCTGCCATACTTGTTTGCGACGCTTCTAAAATATCGAGCAAAACAACTATTTTTCGATGCCTTTAGAAACCTGTCATTTTCCTACCTTTTCCTTCGTTTTTGACCATGCAACTTGAGCCGCCTAAGTATCTTGTCTAACTGATCTAAGTCCTGTAGGAACGTTTGTGTGGCATGGGCCGGTGAGATGCCTTGGTGGCCGCCAAATTGGCGGAGGTGCAGAGGGGGTGAAATGAGGGGGTAGAGGGTTCGGTAGACCCACCGCACGGGCAGTCTGTAGATGGAGTTGCTCATGGTGATCAGGCGACAGCGGTTCGGGTCCTGCCAGGCTCCTTTGCCTTCGAAGAGGCATAGTGTCTCTGAGGTCAGCCAGGCATGCGGTATGTGTCCGTGTATGTAGCAGTGTGTTATGCACGAGTTCACTATGGCAAAGTCTCTGTCAGGTGGGATGGACAAAAGGTAAGGGGGAGGCCCGTCAGGTCCAGGGGATGTTGTTCTGGCCGATCGGGCCAGGGTGCGCAGATCTGAGACTGAGGGGGGGGGAGTCCCCTAACTGGCGGTGCTTGGGGATGATGAGGGCAGCGTCGGCTGACCATGGGGTGTTGCGTTGCAAAATACGCTTGATTCTGTAGGACGGCACAGGGAGGGATGATTGCGCTGGGGGGGTGAGCAGGGTGTGCTTTATCCTGCAGGAAAAAACTTTTGATCGTCTTTTTGCTTGCTTCGTAAGCTGGCGCACGAGGGAAGCCGAATCCGTAATGGCGTGTGCCTGATGTGGGGCGTCTGGTTTGGAGTCATTGACACGCTGCATCGACTGGAGCATGTGGCGTGTGAGCTGCTCATATGCATGCTCCGTGTCTGATATGGTGTCCGGACTCGGTAGTTCGGCACATAACTGGCTTATGTCTCTCCGGAAGGCCTGTACGTCCCGTCTGTTCCAGCGTGCACAGCGCGGTGGGGGTTGCTGCGGGGTTGTCCGTGGGGTAGTGTGGATGAGAATTGGGTCATGGTCCAGCGCTCCGTGTACCGCAGAAAAATCCAGGACTGACGCATTGGTGGGCCCAAATAGGGCGCAAAAGACTCGTGAGCTGTAGGCTCAGTCAATGTAGCTCTTCGTTCCTCCGTATCTAGGGACACGGGTGAACTGGAAGGATTGAGAATAGGGAAGAAGGAGGTCGGTGGCGGCCCCGGAACGTTCTCGGGCAATAAGCCAAGGCGAGAGATTCAGTTTCAAAGCAGTGGTATGCGCTTCCTGGGTAACTGCATTGAATTCCCTCATTATGAGGCTGTTCTCGCGCAGGAGCTGGTCCAACGCAGGTTCACAGGGTCTTTTCCTTCGCATGGTATGTGGGCCGTAGAGAGACGCCACTCGCACTGGCAGTGTGATGGGGTCGTGGTGCAGTGAGAGGGGGACGGAGATGAGGGATCCCGGTATGTGGACAGTTTGCGCTTGGCATTTGGGGGTCAGGGACGTGTGTATCAGAAGTGCCACGCCATCCTTGGATGTGGGAGAGCTGTAGATCAGATGGTATCCCCAGTGCAGGGCCTGTCGCATGTCTGTCTCGTGCCTGTTCTGACTGGGTCTGAACTCTTGCAACGCTAGCACTTGTAGTAAGGGGCAAAACCCGTGCAGCACACGACAAAACAGGTTGGCGGTGAGGTCAACACCGCCGATGTTCAAAGAAGAATACGTCAGGGTGTCATACAGGACATGTTTGTTTCTGGGGGACGGTGCACCTGCGCATGTGTTACATGTGTGGCTAGATTGCGACGTTGGTGGTGCCTTTGTGGCCTCCCTCTGTAGTTCTCCTACTCTGACGCCTCCCCATGGATTTGGGCTGTCGCTTTGCACTGTCTCCCTCATCGGCGGAGGGGTACTTTTCGCGGCTGGTGTTCCGGGACATTCCTGTAGGCATGAGACGCGGTGAGCCAGGAAGGCAAGTACCGTGACGATGCGCAGTGAAACGTTGGTAAGTAAAAATACAGACAACCATCTGCGAATTTCAGCGTGCCGGCCTACTACATACCCCAGGACGTGGTCCCACCTGTTTTGGTAGTTTACTGCGGTATAGCACGAGAGGAGCATCGCACCCAGCGATTCGTATTCTCTGGCAGACCACCACGGCGCAGTGATGACATCCTGCAAAGGAACAGGGCATGTAGAGAGAGCAGCAGGGGGAAACACTTACATGGCTGCATGTAGCGGTTCAGGGGGGTTTGGCAGGGGCGTGTGCCTTTCATGCCTCCCTGGGGGGGGGGAAAGACTGGTCTCCTGGTTCATCCCTGGCTCGTTTTGGAGACCCGTAGGCAGACATGTGGGCGCAACCCTCTCCTGATGGGGGGCTGATGAGAGTGCAGTTGCTGCAGCCTTTTGAGCATTCAAGGGCGGAGTGAAGTCGGGTATATCAAAGGGTTCGAGCGCCGTGGGGATGGTGGCCAGATTCAAGTCATTCAGGTCTGGAGAGGGGAGACTTGCCAGATCTAGGCTAGCTAGCCTTTGGTCAAGCGTGAGTGTTGCATCCCTGGCGGGAGTCCCTAACGTGAGATACACGGGCCCGGGCAGCGTTGCGCCATACGCCGTATCTGCAGAGGCGTCATCTTGGTATCGGATTAAGAGGGTCCCAGCTTGCTGGAAAAGCTGATGGTTCTCTACGGGTCCGAAAATGGAAACTGACTTGAAGACGTCCTCCACAGCAAAGGACGGGGAGAAACGCACCAGTGCCTAGGGGGGTTGGACTGCCCGCACCACATCCTTGGCCCTGATTCTCTGGTGGGAAGTCGCTGAGATCACAAGGAGGTCCCCCATCCCCTCGAGTTCTTGGATAGCCGGTTGCATCAGGGGATCATCTTTGATCATGCACAGTACGTCTTGTTTGTTGACAAATGTAATGAATTCTAATTTTCGGCGCAAGTGTGGGTGCATGTCGATGGCATCCCTAATTTGGTTGGCTGGCATTTTTTTGCGCCAGGGCACATTCGCACGGAAGGGGGGTTGGTGTGTAACAATGATGCATGCGGTTTTTACTGAGGAGTGTAACAAGGCTATGTTAATGTCAAGGTCCTGTAGGGCGGGTTGTTCTTCATAGAAACGGGCCATGACATCCATTGGGATGTGAAACTCAAAATTTTCAAATCCGTCCGGCGCCGCATTAACGGACACTAGCCAGTGGTCTTTTGTGATTCTGGGCGCCGTTAGATTTTTTGGGACGGTGGAGCTATCATCGGGTGACAACCCATTGATGAACAGCATGAGTGGGAGAGAACCGGTCACCGTGCACTTGGTTTCCACTCAGGCCATTTCCCTGGTTATTTCTTGGGGAACGTCAAGTCTAAATTACAACATGGTTGACGTTGGGCAGAAGATCGCTTGCATGGTTTCATCAACCGATACGTGTGGGTCAGACGCTCTTCGGTAAAATTCTACGACACAGGGTTGGTGCTTTGCCGGAAGCTGTTGGGACGTGAGTTGGAAAATAATAAGCCGCATGTCGTGGGGAGTTGCGGAGTCTTCAGTTGCGAATGTAGTTGCGATTCTTGTAGCAAGGTGAATGACCGGGGGCACCACCAAGAGATGCAAGAAATTTAGCACGGGGATGAGGTCAATTTGTCTATCCAAAATAGTAGCTAGCTCCACATCCGCAAAATTTGTCCTTGATGAGTAGGCCATCCAAACATGCTTCCTTTTGTTCTGTTTTTTGGCCTCGCTGAGAACATTCACAACCTGTTGTACCACTGTTTTGTGGGAGAGAAAGGGGCCATCCTCTTCAAACGGAGCAAAGAGGGGAAGGATTATAAGAGAGGTGTTGCCAATCAATTTCGTCCAATCAACTCCGGGCATATTTGCCACCGATAGTGAGCGGAGAAACCCAGGGTATGGCATGCCGTCTCCGCTCAAAAGAATTTACAGCACCTGCACTAGGGCACGAAGGAGGTCTCGGGGCCGCAAAGGAGAAGTGTCCAAGTAGAGTGATGGATCCGTGCTGATTTGGTCTACGTGTGAAAACCTTGTATCTTTCCTCCTTGCACATCGGTAGTGACATCGCGAGGTTCCGGAAATCCGTCCGGAAGGACACCTTTGGTTTGGAATGATCAGGCCACTTGTAGTGCATCAGGATAACACTCTTCCACGGTCGGCGGTGGGGGTGGTGAGGATGGAGTGCTTGATGCATGTGTGCCCATGTACTCTTTGGTGCCCGATTGAGCAGAGGCACTCGCGGATGATGTGTGAGAGTGTGGGGCGCTTGGTTTTTTGACCGAATCAGAGAGATTGTCAGAGGTAACACCAAGAAGGTACATGCGAGAATCCAGCTCGACGGACGCGATCTTGCACACCAGATCCGGCTGATGATCAATACCACATAATGGTCGTTATCGGAAGGTGACCGCCAAATTCAACAGGATCCATCTCCTCTACTTGAGGAGGTCCAAACGTCAGATAATTCGGAATCTGCAATGAGGGAGAAGTTATTGCGCGAGGCCTCGCGCAAAGAGCGGACGTAATGAGGGAATTATACCTTTCTTGACCAGCTATCCGGTGACGCAATCAGCAACCAGCGAACGTCAAACGTTGGAAGATCCCCTGCAGGCTTCGGTTTGGGTGGCCAACTGGAGATGGGAATAAGCAACATGTGGCCAATGCTAGGCGCGTTGAAATCATCGTTGAGACGCCTCTCTGTTTCCGTTTCCAGCACGTTGAACATGTTGTCAACAACAGTTTTGAAGCCGCAGATAAGGGTATCGGCACGCGCCATCTCTTCATACAGCCAGGCTGGGCACATCGTCTCAGGAGCAAGATGTTCAAATATGTCGCTGTTGATGATAATCAGGTTCTTGTCAATCTCCATGAACCGCTTCGGGGGTTCGTGGTTCAACGCTGCAATTCGGGTCGCCTTAACTGTGATACTTTGACTTGACAATGATGGATCCTGCTGTTCCACTGTCTTGAAGTCACCAGTAACGCCAGCAGGTCGGGGGACCACACGGCTCTTGGTGGGCTCTTGACCCAGGAGTTTTTGGACGTTGAGGATTTTCAGGGGGGCGGGTTTGCCTTTCTCTGCCACCTGCCACAGTGGTGCGCGAATCATGGATTTCCATGCCGGCCATGGACCGCGACTTTTGCCTTCAGACTCACGCCAATAGCCCCATGTACCAAGAGTCACCTTCAGGGCAGGCCTTCCAAGTGCAGCAACCTCTTTGCGGGTCCGCATGTCTTTGGCTAAAGAACAGAAATGGAGAAAGTGCGGCGCACTCATGCAGAAATGGAACCCACATCGCGTCGATGGTACACACCTTTTTCAGGCCGAACGTACTGGCCGTTGTGCGCGTGGTCCAGATGCATTGAGACCCACTGCTCAAGGATGATGTCGTCATACGAATTCTGCAAGGAAATAAGGATTGTTTTTTCTTCCTGCATCACTTCTGCAACCTTGTTGTAGAACTCCGGCAACAGGATCCCGTCTAGTTTCTTTAGCGCGTTCTTCATGACTTTCTCCCCTTTGTCGTGGAACTTCTGCAGACCTTTCACAGCTTCCGGACCACTATAGTAGGCAAACGTCATAAAATCTTTCCACAATTTATACGTTTTGTCCTGAAAGTGACAACGTTATGCGCGAGGCCTCGCGCAACGAAGAGCGCCGAAACAACGATTAATGAACATACGAATTGACCAGGTTGCTTCCGTTCAGCGGTTGGAACCAGGGCACTCATCTGCACAGCATCCACAATGGCGATCTTGAGATTGCTGTACGTGTCAGGTAGGCCTCGCCGCCGCTGATCTTCAACACATCAAATGAGGTTATCTGCTGCCTCATACAGCGGAATTGGCTCAACGTCTTGTGCGCTTCCTTGTGCTTGTCCCGCCACCTTTGCACGGAAGGCCCACGGTGTCGTAGGCTTTAGAATATCGGCGATGCATGTAGTATGCCACTGCTGCAGATCCAGACACGCGGTGCGTCGCTTCTCCCGAATCTTCGCAACCGCTTCCACGCTGTGCTGTCCAGATACACACCAATAATCGCCATCTGCAAATATGAGACACGTCTTTGCGCGAGGGCTCGCGCAACGAGAAGAGCGAAAAGTCGGTTGGCAACATACGATCATCTTCCCAGAGAACGACTTGTAATTGGCCTGTTCGCGGTGCTGCTTCGAGTGACTCAATACGCTTCTGCGGTAACTTCGCATCTCTCCGTCTGATCTGCCCCTTTGTCTTCTCCTGGTCGATTCTCACGTTGTCCAGCTCAACCTCCACCTGCCTCCCGTCCGGCTTTAGGTGGTCCTCGATGTCAGTACCCAAGGTTAAGCCAGGATCTGATGTTTCCTTCTTCTTACGCCCCCTCTTTGGTGTTCCAGCCTCCGATCCCGAGGTCCCAGGGTCATAGTGGGTATCTTCTCGTTCCTCGGCTGTTTCTTGGGCGGGGCTTGCCATTCTGCGATAAGAAGAAAGCCTGTATTGAAGGAAAAATAACATTAAAAATGGGTAAAATCGTCGTCGATAATGCATATGTGGGGTGCTTTTAGCGAATACGAGTACAGTATGGTTGAGAATGCAAAACTGAAGGGGCACGCCACTATTTTTGACTGACAACCTTGCGCGAGGCCTCGCGCAAGAGAGGGGGTGTACTAACCTGTTGTTTAATGCTGTTTGCGCGAGGCCTCGCGCATCACTGCATGTTCTCCAATCTTCTTCGAACGTTTCGCAGCGTGTCGGCCTCTCTCTTTTCCTCAACCACACTGCGTTGGGGGATCAGCTCCGACAGTTTTCGTGTGAAACCAGCCTTAACTGGCCCTGCTGCGTTAGCACCAACAACACAGACACAAGGACT